>APFE031356600.1:0-22407 GCA_000404065.3 Pinus taeda | reverse complement strand
CCCTCCCGCACTCGGTCTTTTGGCATCCTTCTCTAGGTTGTTGCAAATCTTCTCACCTTCTGCTTCCATCTGCACAATAGCAAGACCATAAACTCTCCATCTTTAACACAACTGTACCTCTTTCCGCGGAATCTTACTGCTCTGATACCATCTGATGAAAATGAGATTTTGGGGGTTGCCCAAAATCCCAAATTCTTTATTCATCCATACAAAAATTAACTGTGCGGAAGATATATATCTCTCTTATTACATAGCCAAAACACACATAAACACAGACACGCCATTAACACAATACACATATATTATAATACGAATAATACAACAGGGTTACAGGTAAGGCATTTCAGCCTTAGAATCGAGCTCATGCTCGACTACATTTTTCCCTCACAAATTTCCTCACAAATTAAGATGCTTGTCTCACACCCTATCACACTATACATTTATATAAGAATTTTAGTAAGGATCAATCTTATCCTCTCTTGATTTTCTCCACAAAAGCTTCATGCATGCACGCTTTAAATCTGTTTTATCCTTTTTAAATATATTTTTCTGCTTTAAATCACGCTTTTCTTTTGTTCTGATCCTCTGGTCCACCTTTGTTACCTTTGTTTTCTTTATTGCTGAGTGCTCCCGCATCAGACCTGATGAAAATGAGATTTTGGGGGTTGCCCAAAATCCCAACTTCTTTATTCATCCATACAAAAATTAACTGTGTGGAAGATATATATCTCTCTTATTACATAGCCAAAACACACATAAACACAGACACGCCATTAACACAATACACATATATTATAATATGAATAATACAACAGGGTTACAGGTAAGGCATTTCAGCCTTAGAATCGAGCTCACGCTCGACTACATTTTTCACTCACAAATTTCCTCACAGATTAAGATGCTTGTCTCACACCCTATCACACTATACATTTATATAAGAATTTTAGTAAGGATCAATCTTGTCCTCTCTTGATTTTCTCCACAAAAGCTTCATGCATGCATGCTTTAAATCTGTTTTATCCTTTTTAAATATATTTTTCTGCTTTAAATCACGCTTTTCTTTTGTTCTGATCCTCTGGTCCACCTTTGTTACCTTTGTTTGCTTTATTTCTGACTGCTCCCGCATCAGACTCCCGAGGCACAAAAATTTATGACCTCCTGGTCATATGCTTCTGGTCTTCATAATAGCAATTTTATCCACTGCATTCCTTCACTAGAACTCTGTGAGGTGCAACCAACCTCTACAGTAACAACCTCCTCTGTTACACGATGCCTCACCAAGCCCTCCCACACTCGGTCTTTTGGCATCCTTCTCTGAGTTGCTGCAAATATTCTCACCTTCCGCTGCCGCCATCTGCACAATAGCAAGACGATAAACTCTCCATCTTTAACACATTGTACCTCTTTTCGTAGAATCTTTTACTGCTCTGATACCACCTGATGAAAATGAGATTTTGGGGGTTGCCCAAAATCCCAAATTCTTTAAAAACTCTTGATCCTTCCCTTCAACCCATTACAAGCATGCAATATAGGATTAAAATCTCACAACCACAAGGTAATACAATACATAGCAATATATAATTAACACAGAACATGAACACATATTTGTATATTTACGGAACAGTTACAAAGTTAAGGCATTTCAGCCTTAAAACAAGCTCTAGCTCGAATACATCTTGCCAGTCACAAAATTACTCACAAAACCGATATTCCTACACCCCTATGGTATTACAATTATATAAGAATTTTAGGAAGGATCAATCTTATCCTCTCCTTATTTCCTCGACAAAAGCTTCATGCATGAAAGCTTTAAATCTGCTTTATCCTTTTTAAAACTATTTTTCTGCTTTAAATCACGCTTTTCTTTTATTCTGATCCTCTGGTTTGCTTTGTTGCTGGCTGTTCCTGCATCACTTTTCCATAAACGAGTTTAAATGGGGAAGAACCTATAGAAGCCTTTTGCGTTATCCTGTCAGCCCATAGTGCAAATATTAAAGATTTGTGCAAGGTCTTGTGATTATGTTTGATAGTTCGCTTGATAATTTTAATAAGGTTTTTGTTTGTAGATTCTGCCAAACCGTTACCCTGCGGATAATAGTTAGTAGAATATTTGAGCTTGAAACCTCTTTTGATTGCGAAATCAAACATAGCATTGCCTGAAAAGTAAGATGCATGATCAAAAACAAGAGCATTCAGGACAACAAACCTGGTAATGATGAATTGATCTATGAATTCAATGATGGCTTAAGAGTTTGTTGTCTTTAGCGGAATTGCTTCAACCCACTCTGTAAAGTAATAGGTAGCAGTAAGGATATACTTGTGCTGTTTGGAAGAATTAGGAGTAATTTCTCCAATAATGTCCAATCCCCATTGCTCAAATGGCTGTTCAATGTTGACCGGTTCCAGAGGAAAGGCTGATTTCTTTAGTCTTCCACTTGAAGTTTGACAACTTGGGCATTTCCTCACATATTCATGAGCATCTCTAAACAGAGTGGGCCAGTAATATCCAGCATGGATGACTTTGTGAGTTGTTGTATCAGCTCCGAAGTGGCCTCCCGCTGGTCCGTCATGCAATTCCTGCAAGACCCTTTGTGCTTCCTGTTTTCAAGGCATCTTAGTAAAACGAAATCATAATTTTGCCTAAATAGAACATCATCAATAATGGTAAAAAGAAATTCTTTCAATGTTATGGCCCTTTTATTTTTGTAGGACAAGTTGGGAGGTGCATATCCATTTTTCAAGTAAAATATTAAATCAGCATACTATGATTTAGAATCAACGACACTTACCTTATTTATGGTTTCAGGTTGATCTGTATCGCTTGATTCCGGAATGTTGGACGTGCCTGCCAATAACCTGCAAAAACCTTGACCTCTAACAATCTTTGTTGGCTTTATTTCTAGGTCATATTCCTGAAGTGTTGTTACCCAGTTTTCCCTTTTTTCTCCCAGTTCTCTCTGGATTAACAGTTGTCTAACTGAGGAGAAAGGAACTATAACCTTTGTATGGGCTTTCAACAGGAAGGGTCTGTAATGTTTAACCGCTTTATATACAGCAAAGGCTTGTTTTTCTACTTCAAAATAGTTTAATTCTGCACCTTGAAGATTTGAGTTATAGAATGAAATCGGTGCTTCCAAATTGTGATCATTGATCTGTGTAAGTACTGCAGCGTAAGAGGAATCGGATGCGATGGTATACAATGTAAAATGATTAGAAAAATTGGGGGTATTTAGAGCTGGGGCATTGATTATTGACGTCTTGATTAGTTCAAATGCTTCCTTTTCTTAATCATAGTTTGAAGTGGTAAATAATTTAACAAAAATCTGGAACGAATCTTTTTACAAAATTGATTTGGCCTAAGAATGACTGCATGGATTTCTTATTATGAGGAAAATGGATTTCAGAAATTTCCTTAATCCTGTCTGGATCGATATAGATGCCATCTTTAGATACAATAAAGCCTAGGAGCTTACCTTGATCAAGAGCAAAGAAATATTTCTTAGGGTTTAGAGAAATACCGTATTTCTTACAGCGTTGGAAGATCTGATTCAAATCATGCAAGTGATTGGATCTCTCTCTTGAAAATACAGTGATGTCATCTAAATAGACAACTACTGTTCTATTAATTAACCCTTTGAAAGTGATATCATCGCCCTTTGGAAAGTGGCTTCTGCATTAATAAGTCTAAAAGGCATTTTCTGATAAGCATATGTTCCCCACTTTGTTCTAAAGGTGGTTTCGAGTCGGTCATCGGGGTGAACCAGAATTTGATTATACCCTGAAAATCCATCCAAGAAGGACATTAACTCTGAACCAGCTACTGATTGGAGTATCTGCTCCATAGTGGGTAATGGGAAATTATCTTTTAGACTTGCCTTATTTAAGTTCCTGAAATCAATACAAATCCTTATGTCGCCATTCTTCTTTCTAACTGGTACCATATTGGAGACCCAATTCGAGTGTCGTACGGGAAAAATAATCTTGGCTTTCAAGAGTTTGTTGAGTTCCGACTTTATTTGACTCTCTAGGTTTGGATGTATTTTTCTCAACTTTTGTTGAATTGGTTTCTGCTCGGGAAGCATTGGGATAGTGTGTTGAATAATAGATGTGTCATATGTTTTTAGATCATCATATCTCCAAGCGAAAACATGTTTATTCTTTCGTAACAGACTAATAAATGCTTCCATTTCCTCTATAGAAAGTCCTAATCCTAAATTAATATTTTGAGGATTTTGTTCGGTGCCAAGGTTTGTTAATTCAAACCTTAAGGTAGAGCTCTGGAGCTTTGTATTAGATACAGGTTTGAACCTGTCTTTGATATCGTAAAGGTCTTCAAGCTTCACTACGTGCTTAGGGATTGAATTTTCCTCATTTTTACCTTGTATTTGAGTATCATGCTCATCTTCCTCAATGATTTGATTGTCATAGGATTTTTCAGAGGTCATAAATCGTAAAATGTCTTCATCGTGGTTAAACACTCTCCAATTGGTTACATTATCTGGAATGGATTGCCTAAAAAGTAATTCTATTGAAAACCTATCTGGACTATAGTCTTCGGAAGGGAGCAGCTTGGAAGCGACATTGGCCAGCAAATCAGATGAGGAGTTCTATGCCCTAGGAATGGAAGATATATTGAATGCTAAAAAATGGGAGGTGAGTTCTTGTACCAACGATTGATAATGCTTAAGATGGTTCGAAAGACAATGGATTGTATTCCTTACCTGCTTGACAATAATTTCAGAGTTTCCAAAGACCTTTAAGTACTTAACTTTGAGGCTGATTGCTTTGTACAGTCCTTGGACAAGCGCTTCATACTTGGTTGTGTTATTAGTGCATTCAAATTCTAATCTATAATACAACATTTTTTTTTCTCCTTGCGGGCTGACCAAAATGCATCCTGCTCCTGATGCTTCACTGGACTTAGATCCATCAAAATATAAAGACCAAAATAATGAATTATCTATAGTTTTTGTTACAACATTCTCAGTAACATTAGCGCATTTAGACCTGTCGGTCTGTGAAAAGTTTTCGATCTGTGATGCGAAATTGTCGACTGAGAAAGGGGATGGACGGGCAATATAATTGCCGAAAAATGACTCTGAAGAATAGTTTCCTAGGATATTATTGTTGAATGCGACTGGCTGATTTTCTTGTTCAAATTCTGTAACAGTGTGGGCCATATGTTTCTCTCGATCAATCTTTATTTGATTGGGCTTGCCCTTATAGGGGAGCCACATATGTGACCAATCAGTAGAAATATACCCATGAATTTTTTCTGACCAATCCATGCTTAAAATTAACCCATAGAATTCAGGTATATCGGCGACTAGAATATCAATCCTTTGGACAATCCTTGGATCTGCCGATAACCTGATTGTTACAGAGTTTGTTTCCCCTAGAACTTGAACTTTAGTTCTATCTAACTGCACGATGTGAATAGAAGACTTCTGGGGTTCTATATTCATTATATTCAAAGATGCCCTAGAATCAATTAAGTAGTTGTGCAGTTTTCGATTATAAATTTCATAAGTCAGGAGGAAAGGGGGGGTATGGGAATTTGATCTATCTCCAATCAGAATTGTGTTGGTTGCCTCAACTCTACCAGCAGGGGGTTGTCCTGAGTTGCTCGAAGCTTTAGTGGTGGGAAGAGGTGAAGAAGGGACAACGTTAAATTCTTTGAGTAGTAATTTTTGTTGATGTTTTAATTTACTAAGTTCAAACATGTTTTATGTTTGCCTTATTTTTCTTCATGTCATCGAAATTGTTGTAATCCATTGAATCAAAAACTACCAAAGTTTTAGATGGTGAAGGTGTAGTAGAAGATGATGGCTGATTGTTAGACACTGTTGCGGCTGGCTTTCTAACGGGTACCTTTTCCTTTACGGTATTGGTTCCAGCACTCCTTTTCTTTGGATTAGCTTGAACAGGTTCGGGAGTACCTTTACTCCTTGTAGTGACAGGAAAGGCTTCTTGTTCGGCATCAATATCGGAATTAGGGAGTATAAAGTCCCACATTCCATGACATTCAACTACTTCCTCTTCTTCTCCTTCGAATGGTATAACTATTTCTTCCTCTTCTTCTTCCTCGGGATTCGAGTCTGCATATGATATAACATTTGGAGGTTTGGACTCGAGTTTCTTGAAATTCCTATATGGTTTCTTCGTTGAGGATTCTGATACTTGTCTCTTGATCTCAACCATTTCGTTCGACATAGTTTTAAGGAATTTTTGAAGGCCCTCCATGTCATATGGATCCTTAGTGTTCTTTTTCTTAGAGTCGTCTTTAAAGGAGACTTTTTTAGATTTTCATTCTTCCAAGGCAGTTTTCTTTTCTAAGGCGATTACACTTTTTTCTATAGCGAGTGCTTCCTTCATGTTTTTAGCTAATGTGGGCTGTTTGGCCCTATCAACAAATATGGCAATGTTCAAAGGCAAAGCAGTGATATACCACTCGCTTGTAACTTGCTCACTTGGCTTATCATCAGTGGGGATCTTGTTCAAGAGTTTGTTAAATCTGGAGTTGAACTCCTTGACGGGTTCTCTAGACTCGATCCTTAAATTTGAAAGATCATGGACAAGTGTAGCTAAGGATCTGTCATCACCGTATTTGGTGAGAAACTATTCCTGGAAGATATTCCAACTTGTGATGGATCCAGAGGGTAAGGAAAAATACCAAGACCCTACAGATCCTTGTAGTGAATAGGGAAACAATCTTACTACCACATCTTCTTCAGTGACTCCCTTTAGATTGACTGACAGCATAAAATTGTTTATATGCTCTTTTGCAGAAGTTCCAGCATCTGGATTGAATTTGGGCAACCATTTTTCGGGGTAATCGGGTAAAGGATGTAAAGGTGCAGGCATGGTAATGGCACCAGGACTTCTCCATGGTCTTTGGGCCATTTTAGGATTACCAACGATTGCTTGTGGGGTTCCAGGTGCTTGAGGGGGAGGTGGAAGTACAAACCGAAAAGATTGCAATGCTTGAGATGAAGTCCCTTGGTGAACAACTATATGAAGTAGTGAAGTGGGCGTATGACTTCGCATAGGTGATGATGAAATGGAAGATGATGGGGAAAGGGTTTCGCTACCAGAGCCTTCAGGAGTCTTTTTGATCCTTTTCCTTTCGGGTAAAGGAAATTCAGGTGGTTCAATACCTAGCTTTTCGCTTTGGAGTCTAGTAAGATGAGGGGGTAAGCGAAATTGCGAAGTCTGACTGCCTTGTGATACTTTAGATCTAGGAGGGGAAATTGAGAAGCCTTGAAGTTTCTCGATGATGGATTGAACTTCAGGAGACTCCGGACTTAAGTGTTCTGAAGTATGACGTAATCGAGCAGTAGTGGTTGATTCCTCTTTGTCTCGTCTGGATACTGGAGATTCAGAATGCGAACGAGATGTCCGAGGAGAGGTGGAGGGTGAATTACTCTTTGAATGGTTTGTAGGTGTTGGCTTACTCGACATTCAGAGCGGATGGCCCTCCTTCTAGCGCCAGAAATGTTGAGGCCTTGGAAATCGCTGCCACAACATTGGGGATAACCACCCGGTCCGGACCTTGGTACAGCTCCTTTTCCATTTGGAATGGTGGCTCCGACTGGAGATAACAAGACCAATTTCCCGATAATGAAATAAAAGGATGGATGGGTGATGAATAGATTGCTTAAGTGATAGGTGACTAACTTATTCTATTGACGAAAATAGGGAAACTAATACTAATCCCGGGAACAACTTATTCATTCGGAATGCAGCGTTAAATAATATTTATCTATCTAGCAGGCATATAGATGACTCTGTAAAATAAATAAGAGATGTTCAATCATTCAAAGATTGCTTCACATGAATAGTCACAATGAAGCGATAAATACAAATTACTGCATTCATTGTTTATATCATCGATACATATATACGATTGAAAGGGAAGCATGCGATAAACAACCAATAGTGGAATGCATAAGGAATGCTGTGAAAAACACACACATATATATAAGCGATAATAGCAAGAGCGATTTAAAAGACAATTCATATAACGAAAATGGATACAGATGCAGATAATAAAACCATGTGAGCTGTAGATTAAGCCGAAATATCAATCGCTATTCAAAATTCCTTCTTCAACACAGAAATGCTTTCAAACAATGACAATAGTGCACATTTGCATAACAGCCTTCCTCATCAAATTCAGAATAATTGGTCAAGTTTCATAAAAGAATATCCCTGAAGTACAATAGTGCAACTTTAGGGTTTAATTCATATACAAAACTTTTATGACCCTTTCTAAATGCATGAAAGGGTCTATCAATACTACTAAGCTAAAAAGATCTATGAAACAAAATCCTACTAAATTGGTATCAGTAAATGCGGTCTATCTCTCAGGGGCGATCTGGTAGTCACGAAGTGAGTCATGCCTCAGGTTGTTTTCCCTTAAACCTTAGCTGGCTTATTGCAAGCATTGATTCTACTTCTGGCAGTTTGTTGAGGCGCAAACTGAGTTGGGTGGTGAGGGTGGCATCCTGAATCTCGGGTATAATATACCCGACAACATCGGTTGGGCACTTCAAGGCAGCTCTTTGGCTGTATGGCTTGATTAAGAAGAACCAATAAGCATCCCACGTCAGAATGTTGATTCCAGCGATCAATCTTGCATTTTTCTCCAGCTCCGGATAGCATGAGTGTTCCAATATATTTGTTGCTGTTAATTGACCTGGAGTGCATTGGAAAATTATGTTAGATAAATACAGTGTATTATTTACTAATTCAACCAAATTTCCACTGATTTTCTTGCATCTGGAAATTGCTCTTTCTGCTTTCATTAGTTGCGATTGCCATTCTGTGAATAATATCTCTTTGTGCGATTCCAGAATTCTTGGTAGATTAGCTGCCCGGCCTATATCGAAATCCTGCCATTCTATAAAGTTTGTTAGTGTTTCTTCGGCCTGATCCAAATCGATCCTTGCTTTTTTTACCTTTTCATTTATAGATGCTACCAATTCGCATAATGGTTATGCTCGTATAATCTGTTGACATAATAGCTTAACCTGATTAATCAATCCCTTATTTAACTGGAGTGCTTCTGCTTTGAACTCATCTATCTGAGGGAGCTTTTTCATTTGCTCAATTTTAGTGGTCGATTGAGCGATCTGCTCATCTTTCGCTTTCATTGTTCCCTTAGTTGATATTCTTAACTGCTCCAGTGCCGCTGATAGCTCCTTTTTCCTTTGTATTGCGCCTTCATCAATTCTATGATTTTGCTCTTGTAATTGCTTGGTTAGCTGATTATTATTCTGCTGTTGCACTAGCAATTCTTTCTCCGCCTGCTCTGCCCTCTGTCGAACTTCTGATAGTCTCGCCTGTAGTGAAGAGATGTCTTGGTCCTTGGTCTTTAATAAACTGCTTACCTCCGATGCTTTATCAATGGTTGTTGTTGAATATGCTCCAGCGAATTGTGATAGCTTGGTTAAGTCATTGGAGGGGTCGAATTCCTCTTTCCATACAACATTGCCCGTTACTATTAATTCAGGGAATGGGGAAGGTTGATCAGTTATTCTCCTTTTCCTCTGTCGCTTTACGAAAACTTTATGCCTGGGGCTATAAAATACATCTAAAGGGGGGATCTCTTCAATTTGCAAAATGATCTCTCCCGTTGGATCTTTAGGAATTATCTCTGGTTCTTTTGTTTTGGGTAGGCCGTTGTTTTCACCTGAAACCGGTTTCGATGTCGCTTCCTGTGTATCACCTTCTTTAGAAACCTCATCATCTTTTGAGCACTCTAGGTTATCAATAATTGTACTGAATTGCTTCCATTACTGGAGCAAATTCAGATCAACTAATGTATCATTGTTATTCTTAGAGCTGCTCTCTTCTTGGGTCTTTGCTTGGGTTTCTTCTTGTCGCTGCACATTTTCCTGGGTCACCTCTTGCCTCTAGCTATGTGTTTCCTCCTGCTGTTTTGATGTAGTAGGAGGTGGTGTATTATCTCACTGCTCAGACTCGCTTGACCTGGTTGTTGTCGGAACAGTCGCTAACAGGTCTAGAGGCAGAGTTTGCAACCTCTGTTCTCTAATTTTGTTAAATTCAAGTAGCCCTTCATCATTATAAACATTTCTGGAAAGCAACTTGACTTGATACAGCGACTCGGCTGACGCGAACAAATCTTTGAATTTGTCTTCTTTGTGCTCGACCTTGGCCAATTTGGCCTGGTCGAGCGCATTGTAAGTGATCTTTCTTGGATCATACTGCCTTCTTGGCAGAGTAGCCAGAGTGAGAAAATTCATTTTCCCAGCTTCCGTCTCTACATGCTTGATCTCATGCAGGGTATACACTCCAATTCTTAATGGAAAAGAAGGCCAAACATGTTTTTTAGCTCTTTTCAGGGTCTGGGTAACCCCTTCAGCACTGATTTGATAAGCTACCTCCCTAGCAAGTAGCTTATCGGGGATGTAAAGTGGTAGCACATGTGGCCTAGCCTGACTGCCAAAAACTCTGATGTAGGTGAATTTCTCCTCCCCAAACCAACTTGCTACTGTAGTGAAATCTACCCCTGCCTGCTCAGAAATTTTCGGGGCAGGCTTATTAAAATGGAATAGTGAATTGGCAACATAAAACCGTTGCAGATTTGGTACAGGTGGTGCTTATAACTAGTATTCCATAGTTTGTGATAATATATGTGAATGGGTGTGGGGTCTTGCGACATCCACCTCCATCCCAGCACAGAAACTCAGAATTAAAACACAACACATCCATAACATAGGCACTGTAATAAAGTGGCGGGATAACCCTCTCTGTGACACGATAGTCAGACCTGAAATCAAGGATGGCTTTGGCTAACTTGTCGGATAATATGACCGCCTAATCCATAATTTCTCCACTACATGCTGCCTCCATTAGGGGAACCATTTCTATGGTGAAATTGGCAGAGTCATGCAATCCCCATAGCCTACACATCATAATCCCAGAATAACAGTAAGGAGAACACAAGGAGTCAACTAAGTACTTACCCGAGGTTCCATGCTTGTGTTTTGCTGGATTCTGTCTCCAGCCTCGAATTGGTTCAGACTCGGTCTCGTTCTCTGCTCGAAATTTCTCCAAAAATGCAGCATTATATTTCTTCTCTTCTTGTGGCAAGTGATACATTAGCCTTAGGTCTTCGGCTCAAAACGAACCAAAAATTCTCCTGTCCGCAGCTTCAAACAGTCTACTGATAATTGGGAGCTCTTGGATTGCCCACCTTACCACATCCATGTAAGGAAGAATCTACTCCCGAGCCACTATTCTGTGTAGAAAGGAGTCAGCCAAGTCTTTTAAATTGGCATCAGATTTGCTGGTATTGTCACATAAAATTTCTACTTTGGTCACCTTTGGCCCTTCTCCTTCAATCAGATTATAAGTCCCTCGCCAAGTGGTCCTAGTGAGTCCTAAGCATGTTGTATCTGATATAAGCCCTTTATTCTTTCGAGTTGGATCAGCGACAGCTAGCCCTGCGGCTGGCGGAGCAGTAGGCATTGTAGTCTTCTTGGATTTCTTTCCCATTCCACTTTCTTCTGTTTCTATGGAAGGATTCTGCGTAGAGTGAAAGATAAGCGCAACACATGCAACAATAACGTGAATTGAACAGAATGAAATATATATATCTAGGTGAATTCATGGCGATCAATCGACTTAAGGCGGCCTTAGGATCAAATCCGTGGATAGATCTTCAAGCCTGTTATTCTCATTAAATGGTCATTATGGCCTGTCAATCTCATTAATTCCAGTTGCTTCGATTAATGGATGAATGATTTATTTGAAGCATTCTTTGGGTGATTTGGTGGTTTGAACACAGATGAGCGACTTTCCAAAGGATATGGCCTTAATTACGAATAAATCATATTAAACCGCCTTTATGACTGTTACTTTGAAAACTGTGTTATTTTACCCTTTATGCAATCGGGCATCGGGGAAATGCTAAGTTATTGCATTGGTTTTGTTTGGTATCCCCGATCGCTGATAGCGATATCACATCGCGTCGGGCATAGCTGGTAGGGCCGCTTAGGATGAGGGCATGGTAAGTCGCTGATCGCCAATAGCGATATCGCATCGCATCGGGTGAAGAGGAGCTTCTTTGCATTTAAGTATGATTGGCGATTGGTGATTGGCGATTGCCTATATCGCATCGCATCGGAGCAAGGATCGTTACACATGTTACTTTATGCTTTGCCGATATCTGATTGCGATTTCGCATCGGCGGAAACCAAGATGTCGCTTAAGTTGTGCTTTCTTTGTCATTGCGATATGCGATCTTGCGATCGCTTTATCACAATGATAAAGGTAAATCGTTTTATGTTGGGTTTATTGGTTGGTTTTATTGAAAAGGATTTTTAATGATGTTCCCTTTGATTCAAGCGTTTTTTGAAATAGAACTTTAAATTGATACCAATTTGAAACAAAAATTAAAAAAAAGGGACCCATTTCACATTATAGTTTTGGAATTTTAATGATATGAAATGGGGGGTTGTTGTATGGCACAACAGGTTCCCAAAAACAAACCTCATGTTGAACGTTATCCTTTAAAGTCCCTACAAAGACATCAATCCATTGCTTCTCTGTAATATAATTTACCCTTCTATTCAATTTTTGAAAGTCCTCAATGTGCTCTTCCATTAAACCTTTTTGTTTAAGATTTATCAATTGGCTAAAGAAGGAGTTTCTCTTTGTATCCTCATAATGTGGTATCATCTCCTCCATGAAAATTTACCACGTGACAAGTGGCTTGTGAGAAGAAAGCCCTTTATACCATAAAAAATGGCTCGGTTCTAAATAATCAGATGCAATACATACCTTTTGTAACAATGGTACACCATGTAGATCAAAATATTTCTCCATATATAGTATCCAATTTACCATATCCTTGCCATCAAACTTCCTCATCTCGCATTTTCTTGATTTTAGGAGCTCGATCTTGAAACAACTGTAACTTTGTAATTTTGGATCTTCTAGTTCTAAAATCGCAACCTGCAGTAGCCCTCTGCATCCTCTTTCCAATTCCACGAGTCTGCTCCAAATTGGATTCTCCAAGGAAGAGTTATGCGAAATCTCCCACGGTGTTATTGGGAAAACTAGTGTCGATTCGGAGGTGCTAGTCCCACTAAGACGGGTAGCTATCTTAGAAACAAACAAACTAAAGTTACTTGCATTCTCATTTATGAGAATTAGATGAGATAGAAGTAGAGAGTACCTACCTCAGCCTTCCACTTAGATCCTTTCTTGTTTCCTCTCCCTTTTGACAGATCTTTGCTGCTCCTTACCTTCTTGTCTCGCTTCAAAGAACACTTGTATACTCAAAGCAACATAATACCGTCAAAGCATAGAGGTCTACAATCATAAACAATATAGTATCACATATATATTTACCATACAAATGCATATATCAACTCAGACATACAAGAATATGGAGGAAAACACAGATAGATTTATTGGTAGAAGTAGTAGAGGACAGGATTACAACCCATTGATCTGACCCAATGCCATCCTCCCAGCATGAAAGCCCTTCTTCACCTCATGGAAAGCTATATCACCCAACACTATGATGTTCCACAAAGAAACCAATAGCACTTCCTTACAAGATGCAAAATTCCAGCCTCTGGATCTCTAGGATGAGGGATCCATATATAGATGTTTGTAGGTGGGTGAGTTAGCTTCTGGGTTTTTTATTAGTGTCATTTCTTTGATAGTTCTCAATTCCACTTGGAGATTTCAAGATCTCTTACTCATCCCTGGGCGAAGTCAGAGAGGCAAGTGTCATAGGAGAAGTTTCTGGAAGATTCCATGATCATCCACCTTGCAAAATGTCTTTGCCATTTGTCTACTCTAACCCATCGCACCCCATAGGAGGGATTTTCAGTATGCATCGCACCCCCCATGTGCATTAGGTGGGTTGCAAGGCACTTTGAGCATGGAGCAGGTGAGATGGTCCAGTTTTTACCAGTTCTGAGCAATTTTTCATGGAGAACTTCTAGGAGATGATGTAATCAACTGACCTTGTTCCTTTAGGGTATGAAACAACACCTTTACGAACTTAGAATCCCTCAGTTTATGGACATATAAGATTGGGTTTGCAGTGCCCAAATATGTCTATAACACACGATGACCTGATTATATACTAGTTCAGTAGAGAAAACTTGTACGACCTGTCACGAGTCACTGTTTCGACCTTTCATTCTGAAAAATATATACAAGAAAGTATAGTCCATCCTCTTTCTGTACCTTCTTATCAAATTTCAATTCGATGCTCAGAGAGAAAGTTATGACAATTTTCCCAAGGTCACCTATTTGGAATTTAATTAAGGAGCTTGCAAAAAGACCAACTTCCTTAGATCATATCTCCACAAATATAGTGCGAAAAGCTCTAAAATTCACACTTGAAGTTTAGTACGATTTCTTCTTAAACGAGGATTTTTTTAGCTTCTGAAACGTCGTAAGAAAAAATTTATAGTGAAAATGCCACGATGACCTATTTGGAGTATCGAAACCCTAGAATCTAAAGATCTCATGCCAAATGTTATGAAACCAGCTCACAAAAAGATAGAAAAGATAGATCAACACCCTAGAATTAAGCCTCTTCGAGGGGGAAACCTCCTTTACATTAAATAAATGAAAAATTCTTGGATGATTCCAATCACAAGACATCCTTTCTATATATAGGAATCTAAGGGGTCATAATATAATTAGAGCCGACATAACAATAATAATCTAAGGGCACAATAATAAAAATAGTGGGCTTCTATGACGCACACTAATAACAATAGGGGGCTTCTATGGGGACTACATGGGCACAACAATATAGTAAGGGGGTTGTACTGATAACAATAAGGGGTTACACTAGTAGTATAGGGGCTTCACAGGGTTTTTCCTAGTTGGGATCCCCTGTTAATCAGCGTTTACTTATGGTTTTGATGGTTGCATGGTATTGCATTTGTTTCTAAATTGTGATTTACATTCCACATAATAGTAGATGAAAATTGTAATCTCTTGATTTTAGTTCGATTTCATCGATAGTAGCAAATTTCTATTAATTTATACATAGTTTCAAAGTGAGCTTATCACACTGGAAACTAGTCAATAGATCTTATCCTTCAAAGATTTTGATTTGCATATTCAGTGAAGTAGCTTTCTCTAATGTAGGAACAATGTATTTCAATGGATCGAGGCTTGAATATGCATTAGAGGCAAGTTCAAATTTTTGAGCTTGGAAGAGATTTAGGATCATCATAAGATCCCTAAGAGAATCATTCTGGAGCAACCATAATATTGACAAGTGAGTAGTCATTGAATTCCTCATGTATAGTGATCATTGAAGAACTAATGAGTTGTTACAAAGCATATATGTGGAGTTCTAATTGAGTGGGTTGCAGATGGAAAAACCATTGATAAGAGGTCAAATCTAGAAGACCCAATGAGTAGACTTATTAATAAAGCTAGAGTCCTGCTAGTAGGTAGATCAATGAACCAATGTTTGGTGGCAAAAAAATGAATAGTGATCTGTTGATACTGTTGGACCCACCAAAATTAAGGGATCACCCTGGTATGAAGTCCCAAATAGACTTCACACCGTTTGGTGTGGGAGTCCCATCCGGTATGATGGCCTAGCTGCCATTATCTTAAATATTTTGCTCAATTCTTTCTTGTCATCCCATGAGAGTGGTGTGATTTTTCTTACCAAAAGTGAGGTTTGCATGCTTGGTGATTGTAAGTGTCTCTTGTGTCAATGGTCCTTTCACCGTAGAGGGAGAGGGTGGGAGTGAGTCGCAAGTCGGTTGGGAGAAGTTCCAACTCTGCTAGGAACACACAGCACAACAAGAAGTGCATAGTTTCCAGTGGAATATTACACATGGATGCGGGAGTAACAACACACAAGGGAACATAACACGTATAATATAGAGTGGATTAGTTTGCACGAGTGCAACCATTTTTAAATAAAGTTTTATGTGAAAGGTTTTTTTGATGTCTAGGAGAGTAGTCTGCATAGGCGAGACAACATTAACAACATATACAACATATTTTCATTAACATATATGTATTAAAACAAGTGAATTAGTTCAAGATTTAAACATAGGTTAAAGAAACATGCATTACATGTCTTAAAGATTAGTCTTACAATAGTTACAATAAATGTCTAAAAATGTGCTAGCATGTGAGCATGCATGTCAATTAAGCGAAAGTTCCAAGACACATTGTTACACCATACATCACTAACCCCACGTGCATGGCGTTGGAGCCACTACTTACTTCTCAAAGAAAATATTACATACTCTCAAGGCTATGCGGGAGGACTTGAGGTGAAAAAGTCCTTTCCATGTACAAATGAGGGGGTATTTATAGCCAAGGGTGAAATTTACCCTTGTGGTTGTTTGACTACCCTCATGATTATTTGTCTTCCATGACTTTTCGACTTTACATGACTCTTCATACAACAAATGAGTCTCTTGGACTTTAACGTTACAATACATTGATTGCCAGTATGGCCCACAGTAGAGATGTGGACAATATGAATTATGACATGACTTGACATGGAAATGATGGTACATTCATGTTGTTGTTTGTGTGCATGTTGAGCTGCATTGTTGATGGTGATGGATGTCCTCATGGTGTGCCACAACTTCACCCCCGCATGACCACATGCGCGGGGTATTTGATGGTCGTTTGGTTTGCTTGACGTTGCATTCGCATGTTGCTCCTTGATTGTATGTTGGAAGGAATGGCAGGCTCATCCATTTGTGACAAGTGCATGTTCATTCGTTCGTCCATCCGCGAACACATTTTTCATGTTTGCTCATCTATCCGTCCTCAAACATATCTTTTCATTATTATCCATTCATGAGCACATCTCTTTGCCTACATTGTTTGCTCGTCCATCTGTCTATGAACACATCTTTGCATGATCATCCATTTGTGAGCACATCCCTTTGCATGCATTATTTATTCGCCCATTGGTGAACCTATCCTTCTACATGTGCTCCCTTTGTTCATCCCATTCGTCATCGTGCCATGTTTGTTTGTGTACCTGTATCTGCAATCACTCATGATGAGATGACATCAAATCCCAAAACCTCCTAGCATACCATGATACATGATCATTTCAGATGCAGGTGATTTGGATAGGAGACAAGGTTGTGAGCTCAGAAGGAGGCTTTGGGCACTACTGATGAAAACTGTGCAGGAGTCACTCGATGATGAAGATGGGAAATCCATATTGACAGTGACTCTGTGTGGGGTCTGGATCAACTGGAGGAAAAAACTGAGTATTTTTTGAGAGGAATAGTGTCGGCTATGGAAAGGTTGGGTAGCAAAGATGTGCACAATTTCTGGAATGAGTGGGAAGCGGGAGCTTGGGATCAAAACTATGTAATTCTCGAGGGTAATTAACAGTCAACTACTCAGTCACTGGAAGTAAAAAATGTGCAATTCCTGAGGGGAGTTGCCAGTTTGTTGCGAGGAGCTTGGCAACAAAAACTGTGCAATTCATACATGGAACTGGGAGTCATCTTCTGGAGCTTGGCAACAAAAATTGTGCAATTGTTGAGGGGAATTTTCAATCAGCTGTCGGGAGATACTGGTGGGAAAAACTACACTGATGTTGGGAGGTTGTTCACCTTTGTATAGTTTCTTATTTTAATGGACAACAGGGAATTAGAGGAATTTCTCATGAAAACTACGCAATTTTCTTCGTGAGTAGTGGAACGATTATTGGGAGGGCTCACTAGAAAAGCTAAACAATTTTTTCAGGGAGACACGGATAGGCACTTGGTTTTTGTCCAACGTGTCTATGAAACTTTCTCACTTAGCAGAGCAAGCAAGGTCTATAGCCTCTATGCAATTTTTTAGGGGAGTTAGTCCCGTAGTGGCTATCAGGTCAAACTCTCTAGTTGGCGAGCATGAAGCTTGATTGATTTCATTGCAAATAATGCCACTTGAAATAGCATGCTTGGGGCTTCTACGTTGTTTTAGGTGACAGATGATCAAGTCGATGGTGGGGTGATGGTCTGGCTGTCACGAAGGAATTATGTTGTCAAAACTTCAGTGAAGTGGCTAAGTGTGTGATCGAGCAAAAGATGCATACGTAATCTTGAAAACACACACTTACATTACTTGACAATGAGACGACTCAACCCATCCAGAAACACATGCTCAACATGACTAACCGATATTGTAAGTGACAACCGCGATAGTTGTGATAGATCGTTGGTTGACTGTGACAATTCTTGCGTGACAGTGTATGTGACTCCGTGTTTGAGTGCAATAGATGTTTACATAGCAAACACAACAAGTACACACGGAGCAAAGACCCTGAGTATAACCAGAACATGGTCACAAGCATGACATTGACATCAACATGCAAAACTTGGGTTAAATGATGAAGCAAGGTGGGTGCAAAGACTCACATGAGCTCATGGAGTGAACCCGAGTGTGCATGGCCATCAAGTGAAACTCTCAAGGGAGGCTTCAAAATTGGGTCCACACCAATATTGTGAGATTCAAGAGCAGAGATATTTCCCACATGGATATTGAGACTTATAGGCAGTCTAGTTTCAAAGGGAGAAACTGTATGGAAGCTAAAACTTCATGATCTGGGGATATGAAGTTCATTATTGTATTAGTCATAGAAGGAGTGTGGAAGTAGGAGCAGAGCAGTAGCACTAGTAGTATGAGTAGATCAGATTTCACCTTGCATGTAGTTATACTTCTAGGAGTGAGGAGGGGCGATGTAGAGCATTAGTTTGAGAGTAGAAAATATTTGGGAAGGTTCCATCGGAGAGAAACAACAATGCCAATATACTCTTCTCATGGATAATTACCCTTGCTATAAGGGCCCACAATATTTAGTAGCAGAAGGATCAGTTTCAGTATGTTCAGTCAAATGTTGAGGAGCATAGAGCAATGTTTGCAGTAGTACACGAGGCACAATGCAGAATCAACAATGGTGTATTGTTATTAATAGATAGTTGCAGAGATAGAAGTGATTCATTATTTTGAATGCTCCTCAATTGTAGTTGTTGTAGTAGAACCAACGACAGTGAGAGGTAGTGGTACAATACACCATGAAGGAGGTGGATTGGAGTTGAGTAGAACCCTTTTCTGTCTAAGAGGGAGTGTTGGAATTGGAATAATAAAAAAGCTCAATTATGAGTGGCGCCTTAGTCAAATTGAGTAATTTGATTTTCCACATTAGTAGGGTTACTTGGATTGCAATTAACTTGTGTGACATCTCCTTGTCTACTAGTTTACTCAGTAAATTTGAGTTTGCACACTAGAGTTAGAGTTGTGCATGTATTAGTTGCTAATATTTAGCAATCTAGTTGAGATATTGTTAGTTGAACTGAGTTAACTAAGCTCAAGTATTTAGTTGAGTTAGTTGAAGATCATTTGAGTAGTAGAATTGTTGTTAAGTCCATGATCTCTGAGTTAACTAGTGAATCAACTAAAAATAGACACAGTCACGCATGGAATCTGAATTTCCTAGTTGAGGTGGAGGAAAAAGCATGTTTTTATTTATATTTGTATATTCTTGAGTGTACAGTTCTTTTTCACTGAACAATTCATCAATTGCTTTAGGATTTGTGGGAGGAAATAGGAAATTTACCTATCTTTCAGAATCTTAATTCCTCCACGATTGTGCAAGGAAATAGGGGATTTCTTGAGGCTTGAATTGGATAAGTGTTGGTGAGAGCAAGTTAGGAAGTAGGGGAACAAGATTACAGTATATGGTATGCTTCAGAGTTGAAGAGTGGCATTGCAAAGAAGTAGAGGGGTTTTTCGCGGTTGGGTTCCATGTAAATCGTTGTGTTCTTTTGGTTTTGATGGTTGCATGTCATTGTATGTGTTTCTAAATTGTGATTTCTATAGAATAGTAGAGGAAATTTATAATCTCTTGATTTTAGTTCAATTTCATCAATAGTATCAAAATTTCTATTAATTTATACATTACTAACTACCAAATTATTGGTAATAATAGTATAATCATTCATAGTAATCTAAAGAAATAAGCAAGGTAATAATATTCCTAGAAGAGTGACCTTAGGTCATTGAGAAAAATATTGGATATGTGAGTTGTATAGCTATAAATTAGACATGGTAATAATGAATGATTAATATTATATAAAGGTAAAAATCATTGACCAAAAAATAACTTACAGACAGAAATAAGAGAGATTACAACTAGTGTATAAAGAACATGAGAATATAATTATATGAAATACATTGAAATAGCCACAAAGTTGAGTTTCATAGATATCCTTTGTATATCATTAAGGATAAAAAAAAGCACTCCTTTAGTAGCGTTGCAGGTCAATTTTAATTTAACAAGTTATATTTGACAAGAGGTTTGGGTTGGAAGAACCCATAAATAAGTACAATAATAGCCATGCAAGCATGTAGCCTAAGAAATCTTCCAAGAGGGAAAAATAACCTAGAAAATTTAATAATATAAAAAACATTACACATATGAGATGTTATGATAAATATTACAGTTTTGGTCAAGAATAACCATAAAGATAATCAACTAGGATTTAACCATATCTCAAGTGTGGGATAAAACATTCCCAACCTTTTAATACATTAAGGGCTTAAAGCCTTTTAAATATAGACATCCAAAACAACAAGTGTAACTCTAACTAACTAAACAAGCGAACATTAACAACTAAAGACCCCATATTCTTGCCCTTTCATATAGTAGTCATGCTCAAACACGTAAAAGAATCAAGGTTTGAGATCATCTGACCCAAAATATGAAAATCAAATCCTCACGAGTGATGTTAGAGATTTAAATATTTTCTTTTAAGGAAAAAGTTTCAAAAAAAATCAAGAAATAACATGTACATGTGTGTGAAAGACAATAAAGAAACACACACAAGAAAGAGAAATGAAACTAAGTAAAGCGTTATAAAAACATTGAAAGAGCTATTTTTTTAATGTGGGAAAGAGCTATTTTTTATAATGCTTAACCTTGACCATACATTACAACTAAACTTATATAAGTGGGGTTAAATGAGAAAGAATGACTATTCTACTAGAATAAAAGTATACATAAATTTATATAGAACCGTAGTTATAAATAAAAACCCTATATAAAATTTGTCAACAAATTAAAAAAGAACGAAGGATTGTTTAAGGGTGTAAACCTAAGAAAGCGCCAATTCTAAAATGAGAAACAACATAATCCCAGATAACTATTGTAAAGTAGAATAAATATATGGTCAAAATCGTATATGTGACTCCCTATCGAGTTTGAAAGAATTAGAAATTGTAAGTAATCTTTCGAATAATAAGGTTACATATGTTTTAAAAACCCCAACCAAATCTATGCCAAGAAGAGGAAATAAGTTGTGGAACTAGTAATGGGTATTATAACATTTAGTATAATTTCTTACTTGTGAAACAAAATAAGTCGTTTTTCTACAAAGTCAAAGGAGGAATATCTCCATATAAATTTAATCAATGATCAACTACGAACGTGGAAAATAGGAGTCACTTAATTTTCCTAATTGATAACCAGAGAAACATTAAATTAATAATAAAATCCATTCTACAAAGAAAATGGAATAAGGGATTTCAAATAGTGAGAATTGTATTTACCTGTAGGAAGTTGTAGTGTTGAACTATAAAATCTTCATTAAATGACAAGGAAAGTTCCAAAACCCTCATATATTAAAAATTGTTGGTCGCCGTAACAAGTGAATGAACCAAATCTAGGTTGTGAGTGACTCGACTACTCTTGAAAGACAAAAAGTGTAAAATAAAAGAAGTTAATAGTGAGAATGTAGTTACAAAGAAAAACCAAATAGGGTTGCGAATTTTGAATGAAAATAAAATCTAATACCTATGAAAAATACGTAGTATCACATTTCACCTTGAGAAAAATAACAAAGTAAGACTTGCAAAGACAAAATAAGCTTTATTAACACCTAGCTAGTATAGTGGAGAAAAAGAGAAGGGCTTGTTTTAGAGTGCATTGGATCCCTGCAGTGGAGCTTTATTTGACAAATAAAAATGAGTGAATGAATGAAGAAGCTAGTGGACAATGTGGTCATTATAATCAATGAAAAAACATATTCAATGTACACCATTGATCTGCAAAGAAGATCAAAATCGTTAATGTTAGGGTTGATTCAATTATTGTGTTGTAGTTGTGAAGGGGGTCGTGGATAAAGATTGTGTGCCACATACTTCAAAAAATCTAGAACATAAGACTACTTGATACCACATGGAAACTAACAATCAAAACTAAAGGTTATATAATAAGCATCATTGGGAAATAAACACAAATGTTTGAATGAGATGAGATCATTGTGAAACATTAGAAAATGGAATAGATTTATATATAAGGCATAAGACACATGATAATGCACAAGGAGAAACAAAACAATTGTGAAGCTATATATA
>APFE031356599.1:3099-85182 GCA_000404065.3 Pinus taeda | reverse complement strand
AGTGGGACTCAAAGGTTCAAATCCAAGCAAAGCACGATGGATAAAAATTAGATAGGTGAAGGAGCAGTACCCTCACTTGATTGATGCCTAAAACCAACTTTTGGTGGTCCAAAATATTTTCAGTGGGAAGGCGTGATCCAAAATGGATCTTGTATCAAACCTGTAAGTCTAAGTCTTCATATACATATACTATCGGAAAACACTATTGTAGAAGAAAAACACTAAGAATGGCGGAAAACAAAGCTAATTGAAGGTCTAACTACCATTGCATAGGAGCCGTCAGATCGGACCGATCAACGGTCCAGATCAAATCATCGGATCACTTCAGAGGGTTCGGAGATATCGCATCGGCGGAGTGTATCAGGGATGGCCTGAGGGGAAATGCGACTACGATCGGTGAAACAGCACAAACCGTTGATCGTGCATGCGGATCAATGGCTGTGATTACACCATCCAATCACAGGTTTCTAAGGGAAGGACTTACCAAAGGCCCAGAGACACAGCAATATACAACTGTGACTATTGCATCGCAATATCGCATCGCAGTATATCAAAGGGGTGATTCCAGATGGACTGCGGGTTGTGCGAAGTTCGATATGTCGATGGTGCCGATCGGCGATCGGCGAGTGGGATCAGAACCACATACAAGGGGATGAAGATCCATAGCCCAAGCTGTATGCGATTGTGATCAAGGCAGACCCGACGGGGTTATAGGTGCGGTTCTATAAAATTTTAAATCCGTTAGGCAGCGTTTTGTCGGGTTTTTCGTTATTTTAATATATTTTTTTATAACACCAAAATACAAAGGAGACCATGGCAGATGGGAACTTGCAACTTGTGATAGAAATGCAACAACGAACCCGATAGGGTTATAGGTTGGATTCAATATCATTTGAAGTCTGGCTTGGCAGAAATTCTCACTGTTTTGGTGTATTTCTTTGTGTAAACAAAGAAAAATATTCTCAAGGATTTCACCCACGCCAGTGGTCCTTTCCATTACAAACAGGTGGCCTTGCTGATTCAAGCATTTACAATGATTGTTTAAATGCTCAAGAAGGAGATGAAGGGACAATGGCTAGGAGCCAGAGAGCCTGAAGAGGGAAGGCAAATAGACAGGGTTGAGAGGCTTAAAAACCACTCTATGGCAAACAAAGAAAAAAAAGAAGGGAGAGGAAGAGAAAGCAGAAGATAGAGAGCAAGAGGAAGCGATTGTGTACTCTTGTAGACTTTAGGATTTCGAGTAAATCACTTTTGTTTTTGTCACTGTTGTGTTGAGACTCGGTTTGAGCTCACACTTGTAATAATATGCTCTTGAAGACATAATATAGAGTTCGACACTGAAAGTTGGACCAAGAGATGTAGCCAAGAAGTCTGGTGAACTCCTTGATTATTTATTGTGTTAATGTGTTGAATTGTTATGTTTTCCAATTGTTAAATGTCTGTATTATTCACAATATTTTCGATCCATTGCACTAAATAATATAGGCATTCCTGCACATGAGTCTGTAATACCTTTTCTTCTTGATTTAGTATCCATTTCAGATCACTTTGCTGGTAGTTTGACAATTTGATCCCCACCTGCTCTTTGTTCTCGTGGAGCTCCATGAGTTGATTTATCCTTCTAGTCAAGGTTCTTGGCTCTTCCTCGAATTCTTGTAGCAACTTAGCTACTAGCATTGCTAATTCGATCGGGAAGAGAACAACCTTGCCATATACTAGCTCAAAAGGTGATTTTCTAGTGGATCATTTAGGCATTACACAGTTAGCCTACAGAGAAAACTTCAATTGGGATTCCCAGTACCTTTTATTTTCAACGATGATCTTCATTATAACCCTCACCACGATTTTATTTGAAGACTCAGCCAAGCCATTCCCTTGAGCATAGTATGTAGTGGAGTTTCCAATAATGATATTGAATTTATGGAAGAAGTTGGTGAGCTTCGAATATTTGAAGACCTATGCATTATCAGTGATAATTTTGAAAGGACACCCAAAGAGGGATAATATATTCTCCTCCATGAATTTTATCACCACTAATTCATTAGCATTTTTAGCTAGGATAGCCTCTACCCACTTGGTGAAATAGTCAGTGGTTGTTAAAATCCATTTGTGTTGGCCACTGGACGGTGGGTTTATTTCTCCAATGAAGTCTAGTCCCCATTGTCTAAAAGGCTACTCTATGTGCATAGGAATCAGGGGAAGTGGAGTAAACTTCTGTATTTCAAAAAACAATTGGCATTCCTGGCATGACCTAACCTGGGAATAAACATCTCCAAACAGCATGGGCCAGTAGAAGCCTACCTTAAGGATTTTATGTGTTGTTGTCTCCCAACTGTAGTGTCCTCCACAGACTCCCCCATGGAAATCCTCAATCACTTCATGGGTTTCTCCCTCCACCAAACATAGTAGTAATACCCCCACCAGGTCCTTCCAGTAGAGCAGTCCATTGGATATAATGTATTTTTGTACCTGCAATTTTAGACTTCAGTATTTAGATCTATCCAATCCCAACATGCATCTTAGGAATAAGGGGCAATGAAAAATGTTCTTATACTTGGGCGATCCCTCATATTTGGCATAGATATTTTGCTCATCTATTTTAATTTCGCTCTGGTGATCCTCTAGTTTGCCTTCCTCTGTGATCAGGCTTATCCCTAGAGCTTGGCATTTTGATTCATATAAAATCTTGGCCAACCCCTGGCCTTTGATGAGCTTGGTAGGATTTATGTCTAGCTCATATTCTTGTATTTTATCTATCCACTTGCCCCTCTTTCATTTGTTGTCTCTGTGCATCAGGATGTCCTTGACTGCAGTCGTTGGGACGAACGTTGTGATTCCTGATTGCAGCACATACATACGGAATGACTTCAACGCCTTAACCAATGCATAGGCTTGTTTCTCCAGTATATTGTATTTCAGCTTAACATCCCTTAGGACTTGGATGAAAAAGAAATTGGTTTTCTCATAACCTTCTTTATTTTTCTGTAATAGCACAATAGCGATAGTATGTGGAGAGGCAAAAGAAAAGATGTGGAAAGGCACTGAATAGTCAGGGTTGACTGGCACTGGGGCCTCAACCAAAAATTCTTTGATTCTAGTGAAATAATCATGGGGGACAGAGCTCCACTTGAATTCATTCTCCTTCTTGAGCATGTTTGTAATACCTTTGACTATCTCAGCATAGTTGGGTATGAACCGCCTTAAGAAATTTATCCTCCCCAAAAAGGCTTGGACTTATTTCTTGTTTTTCGCAGGGGAATATGGCATATGCCTTTGACTCATTTAGGATCAATCTTTACTCCTTCCTGCGCTACTATGTTTCCAAGCATCTTTCCCTCACTGAGGGCGAGCTGATATTTTTTAGGATTCAGAGAGAGACTATACATTTTGCACTTCTCGAAGGTGAGATTTAAATGGAGGATATGCTCTTCATCAGTCTTAGAAAAGACTTTGATTTCGTCTAAGTAGACTAACACTAATTTGTCTTGCTCGCCTACAAAATCTATCTCCATAACTCTCTGAAATGGCATGCAGGCATAAATGAATGTTCTCCACGGGGTGTTGAAAGCATTATTTTTCTGGTCCTCAGGGTGGATTGCAACTTGGTTATATCTGGAGAATCCATCCATCATGGACATTATGGTTGCAGCCACTACCTTCTACAATATATTATCCATATTGGGTAGAGGGTAGTTATATTTTAAAGACACCCTATTTATATTATGAAAGTCTACACATAGCCTTATCTCTCCATTCTTTTTCTGGACAGAGACCAAATTGGCTACCCACTCAGAGTATCTTAAAGGTACTATGATCTTGGCCTGCAGCAGCTTCCTTACCTCCTTTTCAATGGAGGGGAGTAAGAGTGGATTTATCTGTCTGAGTTTTTGCTTGCATGGCTTTATCCCACTCTTCAATGGAATCTTATGCTAAATGATATTAGTATCAAATGATTTCAAATCATCATAAGACTAAGAAAATACATCTCTCTAAGTTTTGAATAGATTTAAATACCATTGTTTGTATTGAAAGGGTATTTCTTTGGACAACCTGATCGTCTGGGGTTCCTCCTCTGATCCGATGTTGTAGTATTCTACTTGCTCATCCTTCTCGAGGTCCATTTGTTTGAAGGCTATGTCATCTTTATTAAAAATCCTTTCTAGTGGAACAAGTCCATGAGGGATGGTGTTCCCTTTTAGTTGCAATTTTTTTTGCCCAGCCGTTGTATCTTTCCGCAAAGTGGATTCTTGTTCTGCTTCTTCTTCTTATTGATCGATGGTGGAGTGGGAAAACTCCCCAACGAATTCTATGAATCTTTTCACCTACTCACCATATTCGAATACCTTCTAGTGTTTGACATTATCAGGTATTGAAGGCATGTGTCTGACTTCTACCTCATATGTGAGGAGTGGATTTTGTGGGGGCCTAAAAGTGCTTGTAGCTACCGTAAGAGAGTTATCCATCCTGTTTTCCTCCCTGGCCAGAAATTGGATGTTAAATGCTAGGAATAAATTATCGATTAAGTCCCACACTTCATTTTGATACGTCCTCAGCCTAGGGTGTTTGGCCTGGAATTGATTTTTGATTTGCCTTACGACTAGTTCAGAATCTCCCTAGACTATTAGGCATTAAATATTCATATTTTTTGTCATTTTTAATCCAAGGGGTAGTGCCTCATACTCTACCACATTGTTGGTTGCCTCAAACTCCAGTTCAAAAGAGAGGGGTATCAGGCTGCCCTCCTGAGACACCAACAATATTCCAGCTCCATTCCCACCTTTTGAGTTTTCTCCCTCGAAGTATAATTTCCATATTTTATTTTCATTTGCTTACAAGTGCTCTAACTACCCTGTTAGGTGTACTGGTGTTTCCTCTTGGAAGGCCTCATCCTCTTCTAGGAACAGATAGGAGATGTCAATATCCTTCCCATGCATTGGGGAGTTTTCTGAGACTTTAGTTGGGGTCATGATTTTTACAAACCTGGATTCTCTGTCAACCTCCTTTGCTCACCTCCAAAAATGGGAATGGTGGCATAAGTCAGATCTAGCTTGATAGAGACACCCACCTTGGAACCCCAAGATCTCGATAAGAGCATTCCAAAATGAGGAGGTATATCAGCCACCACTATATCCATTACCACACTTTTCACCGGGATTTGAGCCAGGTTTACCACCAGATCCTTTATCATGCCTAAGCACTTGACTCTCTTGGAGTCAAATGAGTATAGGTCCTTGTATGTTCTAATGATCTCCAAACCCAGTTGTTCCATTACTAATAATGACATGAGGTTGTGTGAGGCCCTGAAATCCAACATGCAATTATGCAACAAAAGGTCATGGATCACCAAAGTCACATAGAAAGGCACAGTAGAAGGGTCCAACTCTTCCACATGTTGCCCAAAAACAATCATGGGCCTTTCCTCTTCAAGGTTCAAACTATCCTGGGTTGGTGCTGAGGTGACTAGATGCATGAATTGAGAGACTTGGGCTTTGTAATTAGGCTTCTTTAGAAGCTCAGTCAGAGGAACAATAATTTTTACCTTTTCAAGCTCCTTCTGGAGATTGAATGTGGGTTGGGCCTTTTTTGTATCTTTTGGCTATGTTCTTTCTCCCTTCCCATTGGTCGTTTTAGGTAGAACAAGTGCCTCCTTTTCTGTGTGCCCGTTAGGACCATTTCTTTCCTTATCTACAGAGACTCCTGCCTTAGGTGGGTTAGGATGGAGCTTACCTTTCCCTTTGTCTAGTGCTGGAGAAGCAACTTGGGGAGCATTTCCTTCTTCTTGCTCTGGTTCTCTTGACCTCTTCTTTGAAGATCTTATATTATACTTACGTTTGGGTTGTGTTTGCATGAACTCTACAAATTGTTTTCAATAACAATACATATCTTCCTCATCTAATGTTTCTTCTCTATCATGACTAGCCTCCTCGTGAGGCATATTCTCATGTTCTTCTTCAGCAAAAGCATAATATATATTTCCCTGCATCTCATGTGTATCCAATGAGTGTTCGTCGGGATCATATTCCAAGTATAAAAGATGAGGAATCTAATCAAGTTGTTCATTTCTTTCCCTTGGAAGTAGTTGCAGTGGAGGCCTTTTATATTGCGGGTTATAGCCTTGGTTATTGACTTGAGCCTTCTATCTAGAGAGGTTCTTGTTCTCAATTTCAAGCTTTCCAACCTTTTGTGATAAACTCTTGATGAGTTTGTCGATATCTTCCCACTTCAGGTCTAATGATTCTCTATCTTGACTAGAGGAGGATGCCTCTTCTTTTCCTCTTTTGGGTTCAGTAGGTTCTTGCTTTACCCTTGACTTCCCTATTGAGGCCAGATTTTCTTCTACTTCGAGAGCATTGATCTGAAGTTGGTCCAAAGTGAGAGACTTCCTTTCTCTCATGGTAAAACCAACTTTGGACTCAAAGGCCCCCAAGAAAACCACACGAGCCATAGTTGGAGGAGGATTTATGTTAGCTGGCAGGTTATTGTACTACTTATTGAATCTTTTGATAAATTCTAAAGTATCCTCCTTCGGTCTTTTTCTTATGGCATTAAACTCAGTGAGGAGGTACTCATGATTCCTCCTTTCTCCCCACTTTTGGGTGAAATCATTTTCCAGCTCCTCCCAAGTAGTGATATAGGCATTTGGTAGGCCTTTGAACCACTTTATGGCTTCTTCATCAAGACTTTGTACAAAAAGTCTCATGACCACATCCAGTTGTTCCACATTCAGGTTCTCAACAAAGGCACATAAGGTTTCTATGTGTCTCTATGATGTGTTGTCATCTTCCCCATTGAATCTAGGCAGAAGCTTTAGGTAATATTGGGGCATGAAACTTAAGGGTTGAGGTAGATCAAGAGGTGCATACTTGTTTAACAAAAATCCTAGAAGAGCCATTTGGATTAGTGGAGGGGGATTAAAATTTTCTTGAGGAATTGGGGTTAAGACCACAGTGTTTGGAGAGGAAAGAGGGTATTTGAGGCCCTTAGGAGTAACTCTTGAATAATGAGCAGAAGGAGGCTGACAACTAGATGGTGAAACTTCAAAGGCTGGCGAGATGGTAGCACAGCCAGGGTGAGTTTCCTCTTTCCATATTTTCTTGGAAATTATTTTTTCAGGGTCAGATACAAATGGGGCTTTCTGCTAGGATGTATTTGAGCGAGTATCAGGCCTTTTAAAATCCAGGGTTATGAATGCTAATGAGGGGGGTGTGGAGTCGCCAAGGTGATATGAATGCAACCATAACAAACTTCGCTCACCTACACGAAGGGTGCTCAATTTGTAGTATCCCGAGGGAAAAATCCTTCAATAAGATCCCCCACAACAGTGCCAAAAGATGTTGTAGCTCCCATAGACAACCTTGGATAGCTTACAAGACCAGTGCCTGGGCACATCTAGATTTGTGTGTCTCAAATGATTTACAGGAAACTGGAGACATCACTTCTATGCTATAGATACATATATTTCTAGGAAATGGGTTGGTTCATTTATCCAAAGAAATAATACATGGAATTCTGGTACTTCTTCACCGGTGCAAATCTCATAAATATGCATAAAAATAGTGGATGTCGAGTAGTCCAAGGGCTTACAACTTAATAAGATTTTGCAGAGCAGTTAAGAGAGGACAAAGAGAAGGAGAAACTCATCACATAGAGCATAAGGCTTCAAGACTTCTACACTTAACACATAGAGCTTGAGGCATTAAGGATTTCTATAATTATATGAGTTACGAGAAGAAATAATGGATGAAGGAGGGACTAAATGCTATGATTCACGTGTTGCATATTTAAAGATATGATTCCAATATTCCACACAGGTATATGCATCAACAATATTGAGACAAGTGAATCTGTGATATAATTACATGCACTTGCATTCACATATCAATACAAATAAATCTATGAGGAAGCTTGAAATATTTCTAGCAGTTATAATTGCATGAATACAGAGAATAAATATGAACACAAAATGGGTTTCAACAGAGGGAACACATATTGTAATTCTTGAAGAGGAAATCACCACCATTCCCTTGATATTCTGGAAAATCTTTGTTATAAAGAGATATAGTCTGAAAATAGCATCTAGTGTTTTCTATAGAATTTCTGAACTTTTTCTAAGTCTTTCTTTCCCCTATTTATCTAGAGAGGGGAGCAAGAACATTCATTACAACAAAATATTTCTAGTCTAGACTCAGTTGTCGAGTCGACTAGCTGTCTCATTCATAAATGGCTCTGTGGACCAAAATATTACAGAATTAAATTCCTCAGGAAAGGAGGCACGTTATAGTAAAGCAAATAAATAACCCTAATATGAAAAATATACAAAAATCTCCTTGCCCATCTTGTGATTGTCTCTGTTGCAGGAGTTTTTCTACTTAAGGCATCGCTTTCTGCACTGATTCACCAACCTCTATCTTTTCTACCTTTATTTCATTCAGCATTGGCTCCCGGACCCATGTCACAGTGGGCTTCTTCTGGATCAGCCCATCATGTGCTTTAAATGCACCACCTATTATTTTTAAAACCATAGCTACTGATCCATCACACCCTTTAAACCTTTGTAACAACAAAGTATCTCAGCCGGTGACTTTTTACCTCTAAAACGGGTGAAATGGGCATTTTCTGGTTTCCCCCTTAATCCCCCTTTATTATAGCCCTGTGTGTGACTTTCCTCATATGACCGAGGGCTGGAACCAGGGGCATAGCCCTTTGGGCACTAAGGCTATCAACAACTATGTGGGGGCCTTTTCCTTTTATAACTTGAATCACCCACAGTGACACCTTTTTACCACATCGGCTGAAATCTGGACGCAAAATATTTATCAAATAGAACCTATGAAACATCGCATCCGGGGGCCTTTTTCTTTGTTACTCGGAATACCTCATCCCAACGTTGAATGTACTTTTCCTTTTCTCCCCAAGGCATCTGCGATTGCCGATATGCGGGATGATGTCATCGTTACCATGTGTCACCTTGTGAGTGGTGACATGTGTCACTAGGAAATGTGCCTATAGGACCCCCTAAAACATCAAAACCGCTTGACACGTGTCCTTTGTACTGCCACATCATTGATGACATCAGCTGCCATGTCATCCATTAGGACTAATCATATTGCGCCACATGGCCACTAGGAAGGGAGAGAAAAAGGCCTTCCCAGCCCTGTTTTCACATGCATTTCCTTTGCTAATGAATATTGACCCTCCCTGGTGATGTCACACCATATTGGCGATTCTCCCCCTAGGAATTCCTTAAGGATGACCCATCAGGTATTTCGAGGGCCATGTGGGACTGTTGTTATTGCGGGACTGTGGGGTCATCGAGATGAGGGATGCGGGATGTGGGATTGTGGGGTCACTGATATGTGATCTGTGGGATGTGGGACCTACGGGATCTGGGATTGCGAGGTGCAGGATTTCCCATTTATGATATTCATACCCTCATACCGCCATGTGGAGGAGAGAGAAAGAGGTGGCCCGGCCCTATTTTTTCATGAAATTTCCTTGTATTTGGTTTTCGGCCTTTCCCGGAACTTTTATACTGTATCATATAATGGGCCCCCACATGGTCTTTAGAGTGGAAACCATTTGCTCCACTGATATGCCAATGCACCGATCACTGATATGTCGATATGTCGATGCGTTGATGCCACGTGGAGGAGAGAGAAAGGGGGTGGCTCAGCCTTGGTTTTGTTATGAATTTCCTTTGTTAACTCTTTTCGGCATCCCCCAACGATTTTACACTACATCGCATAATCGTGCCTCGGTAAGGTTTTTAGAGTGGTAGCCCTTTGCTCCGCTGGTATACTGATAATGCGGGATTTCGGGATGCGAGATTGCCCCTCACATCGCTGGTAAGGCTATATTGCAGGGCTGCCGATATATGGGATTGTAATGTGTGGGGATTATTGTGGTCAGGGCCCCCGATATGTAATATTTTCCCTCATACTTAGTCAGTGTCTTGGTTTTCAAGGCTTTCCAAGTGTGATCTTCAACATGCTCTAACTTTCGATCCTTAAGTCCATTCTTGTACTTCTATATACCATTGGAAATCTCTTTATGAGAACTAGGGAATGGAGAAGGTATAATTAAGCTCTAAGATCTTCTATGGCCTGGGAAAGTGGCCCCAAATTTCACTTCTCTTGGGAAACCTTGACCAATTTAAACCCACAATGTAGTGAGTGACAACAGAGAAGATGTATGGTTTTCATTTTAACTAGAGGTCAATTCATTTTAGTTTTTATGAAAAGGATTGTTAGAACATTAGATGAATACTTTTTCTTTTAGAGATTAATTTTTTTTTGCAATAGATTAGTTAATTTTTTCTTAATTCAATAAGACAATGTAAATTTTCTTTAGTTTCATTTTACAAGTGTAAAGAGCATTTTTTATTTCATTAGAAAGGAGTGAGCAGGGATGTAATTGAGATTGAATATGTTAATTTCAATTTATTTAAAGAATAAAATAGGAACATAGTACATCCTTAGAAATAATTTTCAATAACTCAACCATACACATTAATAATATGAAGGCTTCTAGCATATTTAGTGCACTTTCACTTCACAAGTTTACCAACTTTGGTTGATAATTTATGTAACAATTTAAGACAATTAAATTGACAAACATAGATCTTGTAGATAGGACAAAAGGATGACATGTACCAACATGTTAAGCACGGGTTACAGCAGCAGAGTATAGGTGATTAGGATGTGGATTATCATCTCATGGTAGATGGCTTGGTGAGATTTAGGGATAGTATCTATGTGCCAGACAACGATGAGATCAATAAGCTTATCTTGAGGGAATTTCATGTTAAGCCATGTTCAGGTCACCCAAGATATCACAAGACATTGACAACTATGAAGAAGTTATACTATTGTCCAAATCTAAAGAAAGAGGTATTTGAGTTCGTCGCAAGGCATTTGGATTGTCAACAAGTAAAATAAAAGTGCAAGCATCCAGGTGGTTTAGAACAATTGATTCCAATTCTGGAGTGGAAATTGGAGGTCATTTCCATGGATGTCATTATAGGTTTGTCAAAGACATCTAGACGACATGATTCTAGCATGGTTGTGGTTGACAAATTGACAAAGGTAGCTCACTTCATTCCAATGAAGTCTACTAATTCATCTAGTGAGGTAGTTCAAGTATTCATCGGGGAGATAGTTAGATTGTATCATGTTCCTAAGAAGGTTGTATCCAATAGAGATGCCAAGTTCACTTCCAGGTTTTGGAGGGATTTTTTTTTAGGTTTGGGGACATTGTTGGCTTTTAGTACAACCTATCATCTGTAGACAGATGGATAGACAAAGAGGGTTAACATGATTCTGGAGGATATGTTGAGGATGTATGTTATGCATTAGCAGAGGAGGTGGGAGGAGTATCTTCCAGTAGAGTTTGCATACAATAATGGGTATCAGGAATCCTTGAGGATGAGTCTGTTTGAGTCACTTTATGGGCAGATTTGTAAAGCTCCTAGCAGCTAGAATGATCTAATGAACATGGTATTGATTAGACTGGACATGTTGGCAGAAATGGAATGGGAGATGCAAGTTATCAAGAAGAATCTAAAGGAAACACATGACAAGTAGAAGAGTTATGCAGATCAACACATGGTATTTAAGGAGTTTCATATTTTGGAGAATATGTACTTGCGCATCAATCCCAAGAAGATCTTCTTGAGGATTGGATCATGTTCCAAGTTGGAACCTCAGTATTGCGAGCCTTTTGAGATCCTTGATAGGATTGTACTAGTGGCCTACAGACTTGCATTGTTGCCAATGGTGAAAGTACATGATGTTTTCCATATTTCATTGCTTAAGAGATATGTGAAGGATGTTGATCATGTGACTGATTGGTATGTATTGCAGGTGGATCCAGAAGGAAAATTCTAGTTGGAACCTCAGTGAATATTGCAGTGGAAAAAACTCATGCTCTGGAACCGAGCAATAGAGCAAGTTAAAGTGCAGTGGAAGCACTTTGGGCTCGATGAAGCTACATGGGAGATGGCTGATCAGATGTGGGATTTATATCCTTCATTTTTTGTTGGTTGAGGCAAATGGGTTTTGGTATATGTACAAATTTATGTATGGTTGTTATTGTAAATACTGCAATGAGTTGGGTTACAAAGCTCCAATAAGCGGTATGTTTTTTATGTTGTCATATTTTTCATGTTGGTTTTTCTTTTTAGCTTTTTTTTCATTGTAAATATTGTGTCAAGCTAAGTTATAAAGCTCCATGGACAGTATGTTTTTGTTTTCAATGGTCTTGTCGGTCATAGGTGTCATAGAACACTAAGGATGGTGATCCCCCAAGGGGGAGGGGTTTGTAACAACCTTGGGTTAAAATTTAATGTAATAAATTTAGTAAAGGAAAAATAAGGCCAAGGTCATGGGACACATATTCCAAGATGAATGTTAGGTAAAACATCCTAGTGGGTGTCACTTTTGGTTTATTATGGCTAAGGAAATTGGCAAAGGAAAAGAAGCATTAATTGGCATTTATTTATGAGAATAAAGGAAAATAGGAGAAAAGGGAGATCAAAGGTCACATATTTGCATGAGAGGAAAATTGAAGGAAAATAGAGAAAAATGAAGAAAATACAGGCCTCAATGATAAAAAGGCTTCTCAGGACCAGTTCACAATTTTTGCTGGTTTAGCTTTTGTTAGTTCAGTTTTGGAGTTCTCTCTATTCTTTCATACTTTTGCACACTTAAAGAATTCTTGAAGCACTCTAGCATTGGAGAAATGAAATAAAAGGAAGGACAAGGAAAGCAAAGGAAAAGCAAGGAAGGTTGGATCAAGAAGCTTCAACAGGTGGATTTTGCAAGTAACAAGTTGCACGTGTGATTTCCTAGCTAAAGTGTGAATGCATGGTACATGCATTTGTTTACCTGGTTCATTTTCTATCATTGGCACGGGTTTTTACTATTTTGACAATGATTTCAGCCTTTCCTTTCCATTTTTGGATAGCCATGGTGTCATGGGATTCTTTTCTGATAAGCTTTTGATTTCACGAAGGTTTTGGAACCGGGTGAGGTGGTCTCAGGAAAATTCCCAAGGGTTGGGGGTGGCGGTGGTTTAATCTCCAGGAATCCCTCAAGAAGTAGCTGGAGACAAGAAAATTCCTCAAGGTAATGATGAAGAAACTCTGATGCATCCAAGCTTGTTTTAGGAATTATGATCTCTTGACTGGTTTTGGTGGGATCATGGTAGCATGAGGGTGGAGGTGGTTTAATATTTTGGAAGCCTTGGTTGTTTATGTCTTGGTATCCCACATTAATGCTTGGAATATGGAATGGGGGTGATTGGCTGAAAGAAATATTTGGTTGAGCCCAATCTATGGTCGGGTGGTATGTGGAAGTCCCTGACTTGGTTGGATTTCGCATAAATTAATAGGAGCTACTTTCCTATTGTAATCTATGAGAACTTTCACTTGTTATTATGGTGATTTGATGGCCATTATGTCATGGTTACTAGTCTGGTTATAAGCATGGATTTGCAACATAGTGTAGCTATGTATTGTTCAGGATTTGATAAGTATTTGATGGTTAATTAATGTTGGCATTATGTTTCTGGTATGGTTATATGTTACAGATGTTGTACTTGATGGCAACACCCATGGCATGGCTCTTAATATGATGAGAATTAAGAAGTACGCAGGAGAAAAATTCACGGAATTTTATGCAGAGAAAAGTTTATAAAAGTTTATTTCATGTGGAGAAAAGTTCATGGAATTTTATGCAGAGAAAAGTTTATTTCATGTGGGAAAACTTACCTTTGGTCCATGGTAGTTAGTCCTTGGAATTTGAACCTATGGTTTTTGGACCATGGCATCTCGACAGACGTGTTGATCCCTAGTATTGAGTTGATGGTATTGGTTTGTTATGGTTTTGGCCCGTGGTATTGGTCCATGATTTGAGGAAGAGCTTGCCTATATAAAGCAAAGGAGATCATTGGCTTGTGTATGCTTTTGGGTTGAATATCTTAAGATCTGAAATATTGGGTTATTGTTTCAAAAGCTCAATCTATATGAAAGTGAAGTGGAAAACGAATCTGTGAAAGGGTGATCTCTCGAGCGCTAAGCTGCGAAGTGCGGAGGCGCCGCAGGAGACGCGCGCAGGAGGCGCCACGGAGACCTGACCGCAGGAGGCCGCGCAGGAGATGCCGCAGGAGGCGCCGCAGGAAGACGCTGCAGGAGACGCCGCAGGAGGCGCCGCAGCAGACGCCGCAGGAAGACGCCGCAGGAGGCGCCGCAGGAAGACGCCGCAGGAGACGCCGCAGGAGACGCCGCAAAAGGTGTTCTGGGTTTAGTTTTCTGTTATTGTGGATCTGGTTATCTGGGTGACTTACTGGTACTTGATGATCATTTGATATTTATGGATCCAGTTTGAAAATTTATGAAAAGTGGTCCTTGAAAGAAAAAGTAGGGGGTTGTAGCTCCCTTCCAGGAGAGACTGGAAAACGAGAGAGAGTTGTAGCTCTCTGCAGGTTGCAGCCTGCGTACTGGTAAAGGACTGCACCAGTACAAGACCATTGTAAAAAGAGGTTCTAATTTGAAAGAAGATAGAGACATATTGCAGCAGGTGGTTTTCACCCACATTGGGTTTCCACCTTATATCTGGTGTTCTTTGATGTGACTGTCTGTTTTTCTTGTTCATGCTCATTATTTTATGGTACTGATATGCAAAAATAATTCGAAGTATAAATAAGGAAGTTTTGGTAAAAGAATTAGATAATAGTGATTCACCCCCCCCCCTCTCAGTATTATTGTCAACATGTAGAAATAACCGGGGTTAGCCAGTCTTGTTCCAGATCAGTTGGAATTATGCCGGGTGAAGTGAGGTAAAACTCACTTCCGCTAGTATTTTCTCTGTAAAGGATTGCTAGATGAGCATCCTAGATTTGTATTCAGATATTTCTCCTGCATAATAATAAACCCTCAAAACTGTTGCACTAGTTTTCCCGCATTGGGTTTTTCTGGGGACTTGTGCCCAAAAATAAGTGTGTTCTATGTATCTTGTTCTTTGTGCTGTTTTTTGTTTCATGAGATCAAATATTTAATTAGCGTAGGCTGCAGAAGTAATTTGCTTCAATATTCAAAAGAATAACTTGATGAATGTAATTTAAAAATCAAGTAGGTGAAGTAGATTCAGATTTGCTGTAGTAGGGATTCCTTGAGGATTAGGAATTTTCACAATTATAGCATCCCATTCAAAATGTACAAAAGGTACATGCAATGAAAGGTTATAAAATTAGCAACTTAGGAAATAAAATTCTACAATTTTTCACAGTTCAATTAACCAATAAATGCAATTTAAATAATGATGTCAACCTTAATAGATTGCGGAAAATTGCATGAAAAACCGTTAATATGCTTCTTCAATGCACCTTAAAATGATTCTATACCATAGGATATTTATCAAAGAGCATTATTAAACCAATAGAACACATTTTAAGTGAAATTTATCCCCAATACCAAGGCAATTAAACAAAAAGAGAAATTATAATTAAACCAAGGTTTTGCAAAATTAAAATAAAATTTGAAGCCTATCCACTATGTGAAGTAATACTAGTGCCTTTTTTTATAGCTAGGGAAATGGAGGTTAGGATACAAACCAAACCTAGAGCAATCTAAAAGGGAAAAGCCTAATTCTAACCTAATTCTTTGTCCTCTGGTTCCTTACTTTGCCGATCTCTTTAACCATGTGGTCCATACATGTTTTCCATCATCATGGTCACATCACATCATTTACCTGATACATAAACCAGGACCCAACTTTGATCCCTATAACTACAGGTCGATCATGGTGGGCCACATGTTCTCAAAACTCCATGCTCAATTATGCACTTGAAGCTCTCTAAGGAGCTTAAGTGACAACATCTCAAAGCTAGGGGACATGTTGGTTTTTGACTTGCACACCAAACTATTGATCACATCCTTACACTTAGAGCCATCATTGAGTAAGCTTGTTATCACACTTCCAAATTTTGTTCTTTTGTAGACTTTTCGAAAGATTTTGAGTCAGTCCTTGGTTTCCTGTGAATATCACCTGGCCTATTAAATTTCATTCGAAATACTTTTGGGGTTAAATAGAGTTTCCCCTTTCCCCATACGTAATTTGTGATTTACATTGACGAGTTGGAGTACTTCTTGGCCAAGCACATCTGAGATGGTGATGGTTGCCTTATACACCATGTCCCTATCTCTATCCTTTTGTTTGTAGATGTTCCTTCTAGCCTTATCCCTGGACATATTGCAATGACAACTAGATGCCATGGCCCTTCTTTGTGATATTTGTTAATTGAAAGTTAACAAGGGTAAAACCAAGGTCATGATCTTCAACACATTGAAGAAGATTTTTTTTGATGACCACTTCTTCTGATCGAGATCACAACCACATATACTTATTTAGGGGTATTATTCACAGGGCCTCACTTTAGTTTGTGGCATGCACTTCAACCCCAAATCAATAAAGGTTATGGGCCCTTGGCTCTTCTAGAGAGACAATGTTTATAACATCACTTTCAAGACATGTCATCTAATATGTCGCTTTTGGACACTCTTGTCCACCTGTTAGTTATATATGGATCTAAGGGTTGTGGACTTGGTTTACTAGAGTCTGATTGGCCTTAGTGGAGAGAGTACAAACTCTCCTCCTTCATCGCCTCATTTGATGCAAATAGACAATTCCTCTGCCCATCATCTTTGCATAGTGTCATGTCCCTTCTCAAACACATTAGTAACAGGGTTCTGCTACACAATTTTGCACATTTTTGACTAAGAAAGAAGGCCCCACACTTTTGACTTAGGGACTTAGGGGCCAAATCGACTTTATTTAGTTGCTAGTGGAATGTGGGGGCCACCCACATAGGAGTTCGAATTAGCCATTCGATATGCGTGGAGGGAAAATTGAATGGGTGGATGGAGGGGCTCACATGAGGCTCAGGGGGCCCAATGAGTTATAAAGAGAGATCAACTCTGATTTTGTTTTCATTCTGAATATTTGACAAACAAATTCACTCTTGTACGCTCTGTTGCTTAGCGAGTTTAGCCACGAGTCTTTCGCACAGAAGATTCAACCTTTACTTCAGGGGACCATCCGTGCCCGCCCTAGGGAGGCTGTTGCACAGAGATTGCAGGAGTTTCCAACAACGATTCATAGCTTAGCCAACCACGCAAAGGAAGGGACTGCGTGTTTTCTGAGTAGCCAGAAATATGCAGAGGTTGATTTAGCCACCCAAGAGGCCAAAAATCCAAACTCAAAATCAGAGAAATTCCCTTTTGGGTTTTTTTTGGGGTTTGTCCAAGGAGTCTAAGGCTAAAAGGGTAGAATTTTCTAGCTAGTTTTTGGGTACTTTCTAGCAGGTTGGAAGTCAGTAGATGTAGCTGGATTGGGACACAGCACCAAAAAAGCCGAAAATCCAAAGTCAAAATTAGAGAAATTCCCTTTTGGGTTTTTCTAGGTTTTGTCCAAGGAGTCCAAGGCTTAAAGGCAGAATTTTCTAGATGGTTTTTGGGCACTTTCCAGCTGGCCGAAAGTCAGCAGATGTAGTCAGAGCAATGTCGCACGAAGCGCCCCTCCCCGACCGGTTCCAAGCTCGGAAGCGCGTCCCATGCGGAAGCGTTTAGGAAGCTTCGGCGGAAGCGCGCTTCCGCCTGATTTTGCTTCTTCCTGGAATTTTCCGAACCGTGGCTCGGAAGCACGCTTTGTACGGTTCTTCGACAGTACGAAGCGTGGCACTTTGGAGGGTGAAGCGTATGCTTACGTACAAGATTTCGGAAAAGCGATTAGAAAATCGTTTTTTTTTTTTCAATTTTTTTTTAAATTTTAGGTGAGTTTGCTTGTTGGGGGTGGGTCCACCTTGGGTTAGGGTGAGGAATGAAGGCAAAAAAAATATATATAAATATAGTAGATGCTCCCTCATGGTAATGTTAAATTCTTAAAGTAAAAGTGACATTCTCCTTTATTTTTCATTTTCATCCTTTTACTTAAATTTTTAACATTACCATGAAATGACTCAGGATGTTTGAGAGTGTTCCAGCCTCATTGGACTTCATATGGAGAAAATAGGATTTCATATCCTATTCAAAATTCAACAGACTTAACAGTTTTCAGGAATTCAGGATCAATGGGATTGTGGCATTTCATTAGAATTATATCAAGTATGAAGGTATGCGATTAGCATTTAATCAAGAGCACCAAGCCCTATATGTACCCTAGTGTTGGTGGTGTTAATTGTTGAACTCCTTTGTCACGCGGCACGCCCTTAGCATGTTAAGCTTTTTCTACCATATTTTAAGTCTTGAATTAGGTAGTTTGATCAAAATTGGGCAGTGTTGACTAATATCCCTAGACAAATGAGGTAGAGGCAAAGGCTAGACAAGAGGAGAAGAATCTAGATTCTAGATGGTTGATGCTCGAATAATTAATCATTAATGTACAATGGATGTTATATCTATCTATGCTTGATTTATGCAAAAATATGCATGTTTTCATGTCTTCTACAACTAATTTGGTATTTGGGATGTTTGTTTTGAGTATAAATGCAAAAATAATATATATATATATAATATATATATAATATATATATATATATATCATATATATATATATATATATATATATATATAGCAGACGCTTCCGTAGACGCTTCGCTTCCTAGATTTTTGGAAAATGACGCTTTGGCGTCCCCGCTTCCAAAAAACGTCCCCGCGTCATGCAACATTGAGCCAGAGAGTAGCTCCCAAAAGGCTAAAAATCCAAATTCAAAATCAGAGAAATTCCCTTCTGGGTTTTTCTGGGTTTTGTCCAAGCAATTTAACGTTGAAAGGGCGAAATTTTCTGGGCAATTTTTGGGCACTTTCCAACAGTCCGAAATTTGGCAGGATGTAGTCGGAGAGCAACTCCCAAGAGCCCGAAAATCCAAAGTCAAAATCAAAGAAATTACCTTCTAGGTCTTCCTGGGTTTTGTCCAAGGAATCCAAGGCTAAAAGGGCAGAATTTTCTAGGCAATTTTTGGGCACTTTCCAGTAGGCCGAAGTCAGCAAATCAACATTTCACTGGGACAACGCAGAGCATAGTAGAGCAGCAGTTGAACATCCATCTTTCCAGCTATTCTATTACCTAGGTTTGGCCCAACATTTTCTTGAGACAAGCCAAGTGCACTACTCCTTTTATATATTGTACTCATGCTCTCATACTTCATAATATATGGCTCGACAGTTCCAGAATTACAGTGTTTCATGGGTGTTTGCTAAATGTTTTTAATTTTCCACTGTTGCACTATTTGTTTAATTGGTTTATCACTTAAGTTCCTATTGAGGAACATTACAGTGGTATTAGAGCCATAATGTTGGCTCATCCTGTGGGAAAGATTAGAATCAAACAACATGGTGGTCACCTGGAATGAGGTGGTGAGGATACAACAAATGATGATTGATGTGGAGAAGAAGTTGATTCATTCCTCAGTTGGGAATCTAGACATGATTGCAACTGATGTGGAGTTATTGGGGGAAAACTAGAGGGCATACCAATCATTGGGTCATGGCATTCAGGTGTGCCTCTCTTTCTGGGAATTCTGTGAACTAAGGGTATGCACAAACCAATGGAAATTCACTAGGATTTTGCAGGGATGATTTGAAGTATTAAGAAAAAAGATGAAAGAGTAGTTGAAGGGGCCATGGTTGGCAGAGAGATAGTTGAGCATACACCCATTGATGACGCGTCATCCATTGATGAGGTATTCGGGGTTGTGACCGAGTTCTCAAGTGAAAACAATGCACCATAGGTCGATGAGGTGCCGGAAGACAACTCCACTATTGTTGAGGAGTCGATAGATACAAAGGCCTACAGATTATGACGGAGTTGCTAGACGACAGTTGCCTACAACTGACTAGTGAGCATATTGTGCATATTGGGTTGTCTATGGAGGAGCAGTCGAAGGCTTATGTCGAGCTCGTGATGGAGGAGGATGTGCAACGATCCTTTGGGCTAGCCATTGATGAGGGGCAACATAGAGACCACACGTTGGGATTTCAGCACAGTTCGCTTCAGAGGCACACTGACAGGATCTAGATCGCTATTAGCCCATCCTTACGCATTGGATTGAGAGAGGTGGAGTTTTCTAGACATGCCAAAGGGGATGACCAGGTTAGCAGCACTGTTGGGTCACGTTTGCCCATTGGAGAGAGAGAGACAAAGCTACCTAGTAAGATCTCATGTGTTGACCTAGGTAGTGGGATGAGACAGTCAAAGTTGCACAAGATGCAACATCCGCATGTCAGGCTTGTTCTATGTGTTAGAGTTTGTGCATTTGATCCCTCTCTTGGGGTTGGATGGCGAGAGATTCTGAGTTGGTACTCGGTGGAGTGAGCTAGACTCATGGAGATGGTCGTAGTTCGGAGTAAAGCTTAGTGGGAGCTCTCAGACATTGAGTGTGTTGAAGGCCCGAGTTGGCATTGGGATCCAGGCGGGGCTTCCTATCTGATATCAGACATGCGGGATGGCTATGGCATTAATGAGGTAGTCAACCCCATGCTTGAGCGCATGCATTCCTTAGGGGAGCTCCAGTTGACGCTAGTGGCTAGGTGGTTTGGGAGCAAAATCTATTGGTTGCTTTGGCATGTTGGTTATGCATGGGGGCGCAGGATGATTAACATTCTTTGGTGGGAGCTGGTTCGAGGAGGTGGCATGGGTAGGCCACCAAACCGAATATTGTATGGAGACAATGTTCTCCCATTAAGGTTTAGGACTCAGGGGTCACAGACGATCGACCCAACGGAGATATGCCCCCTAGCAGGAGTGGAGTTAGGGTGCTCAGGTCTACCGGAATGGACGAGGGGACATGATGCGTGTCATGGTGGGGTCACTATCAGAGTGGCAGACACTTTGGCACATGCACGATACCATATGTTATAGGGTGGTATGATAGTAAGCAGTGGTACACAAGACTACACAGAGTCAAGTCGTAGTGTTTAGTGTATATATAGGGACGTGGCCTGATGCATACAGACCTAATTCTAGGCCATAACACCGAGTGGTGTGTAGGGCTATGCAACAAGGAGTAGTGGTCTGCAGGGGAGCATGGAGATACATGGTGGTATACCATAGTATGCCGGTTTACACTGTGGAGTAGGAGGAGTGACTCACATCGCATTGAGGACATGTGGGGAGTGACAGGTGTAGTGATACAGGCAAGACACAAGAGGGAACAAGATGGTATAGTTGTAGTCGGGGGTATCCAGAGGTGTACAGGAATAGGTTGCGGCATACAGTGACATTTCATGGAGTGTGGTGGTATTTGGTGGTATGTAGTGACACATTATGCGGTGCAATGGGCTCTTGGAGCTTTGCCTCCGGGGAGACTTATGGACAGGTATAGTAGGTGTACCATTGGACGCAACTCACCTAGGATCGATGAGAACATCGTCGAGCATTTGGGAACACCATGTTTAGTGGAGGCAGGGCCTCGAGGGAGTTATCAGCAGTTCTGAGGCGGAGAGAGGGTTGTTTGTAGGATTACTCTTGAGCATTCCGATAGACTCTTGATCATACTCTTTGGGATATACCCACCCATCATCCTCTAGTGTTGCTTACAATCGCAGAGAGTTTGGTTGTTTCACTTTGACACTCTCCATTCAGGCAGCAGGGCATGGGGGGCTCACCCTAGGCACTTGGATGAGACACCACATGTCATGGGTCGAGAGGAGACTTTCTAGTTGAGACACTTGGTAGGTGCACGAGTTGATGGCTACAGACTGAGGGATGGCATGGTTGATTGTCGAGGTAGGATATGTTCCACCCTAGGTTCACACTTGGGGAGGTGATCGAGAGGGACTTACATGGTGCTTTTTCAGTTGGACAACTTGATGCGTTAGGGGAGCATGAGGTGGAAAGGACAATAGTCCTTGTTGGCAGGATGATGCCTAGGCTTTTGGCAGTACTCGAGCACATCATCAGGAGCTGGGATAGCAAATCTCGTTATGTGATTTGGCAGGCACAAAACAACTGTATATTTGTGGCAAGGGTCCTTGATGCTCAATGCCTACTTATTAGATACCTACAGGAGGCAGAGACAGGGCACAAATGGGTCCTAACAACTAGCAGCGTATCATTGCAACGGATAGAGAGGATTGGGGTTTGTGGACCTCCAGTATGGTTATGGGATCTAGGGATCTAATGGATTGGTGGGATACTCCACTCCTCAGTGAGCATGGTCGGGATAACAAGTGAACTGATTCATTCACAGGCGGACACATGGGCGATCGCCGAAGTCCTCACTATAGGACAAGGCAGATTGTTGCTCAAGATTTGGGCTAGCCATGGAGTGATAGGCACTCGCATTGTTGAGTCACTTTGGCAATATTGGCCTAGCCTTGATCATCACATAGATTATGGCTGAGAGTTATGGGAGAGGAGGTTCTGGTACAAGCATGCTAGGTAGTCATTCATGACCAGAGTGTCACGATGTTAGCAGGATAGGTTCCTTCTACGGTGGGTAGGGGATTTTGGCATAACAGGGCTGAGCAGTTCAACTACTCGTAGAGGTGAGATGGTTTCTACAGGGGAGGGTCATTTAGATCTTCCATTTGGTTCTAGTGATTCATTGATGGTGTGGGGAACTTCACTGGTGTGGCAGGGTGATCGACAGGAGGAGATTAGGGGAGGCCCGTGTAGACGAGGGTTCAATTTCACCAGGATTGGATTCCATCTTCAAGAGTTTACTCTTGTAGTGCACGAGATGGACTATTCGGTAGAGCAGCTTCATGAGGATTTGGGCAAAGTTTTACATCGTTAGGATGCTCTATTTATTGGTGATAAACGTAGGTTCTCATGTCCATATCTGGCAGGACAATGAGTGGAGCAAGGGGGGCTTCACGTTGATCAAGTTGACTTGGGATCTTGGTATCGAGGGACTCCTTCACTATAGGATAGTACAATGATCAAGGATGATCCAATGGCACATTTGGGACCCTGGTGAAGTTTGCAGTGATAGTGGGGGTCCACAGTCAGGGAGGGTGTTTGTTCAGGAATTGCTTGAGGACAAGCGATGTTTGGTGCATTGGAAGAACTTGCCAGATGAGGATGCGATCTAGGAGGGTGAGCATATTTTGGAGCACCCAACTTTGAGGTTGCTTGAGGGCATGCAACATTTGGGAGGGGAGGGCTGTCATGTCCCTTCTCAAACACATTAGTAACATGGTGCTATTACACAATTTTGCACATTTTTGACTAAGGAAGAGAGACAAAAATGATAAACGGTTCTTAAGTTCTGACAATTCAGATCTGCCTTCACATGGATCCATATCCTTCTAGGGCTTGTTACTATAACTAGGGTAATATGGCTTTTAGACCTTCGCGAAGGTCTATGATCAGTCTTTGCAAACCTTAACTAGATATTTTATCCACTTCCGCAGATCAATACTTAACGCTAGATTTGAATTTGCACAGATCTCCTCAATTCATCATAAATCGTAACATAAATGGTCTTTAACTTCGCGAAGATAAATAATTACTCATATCATGCATAATTAAGATAGATTCAGGGATTTCGCACTATATAGATTCATTACTTCATAAAACCATATCATTTAGCAACATAATATAACATAAACAAAGATGCTCAGATTGCACAAGTCTGAAAAATTGGTCCTCACTAATCTTCAATGTTCAGATTACAGACTCTTCTACCATGTGTACTCAGCTACAGGGGTCTGCACAATTAGTTGCCAACTTACAAAGGCCTCCTACGCACACAAATGCAGAAGCCTTCCCCTTCTCGCTTAAGTACATGAAGCAGAGCCTTCCTGACTTAGCACTTGCCCAAAACAACTTCTATCTTTACTTAGCTTACTACTATGCCATTTCTATGTTATTTCTAAGACTCGCTATGACTCAACTATTTATAGCCTTCTCAATACAATACAATGGTCTGCGAAGTTTTGTATATTATTTAGGAGAGCTGAGGGGCATTGTGTCTATTGGCGCCCGAGTTAGGAGAGCTGAGTATTTTTTGAGCATCTGTTGACATTGATATTAAATTGCAAATAAGTTTTTTGTTCTCTTTGAGTTATAATTGTATCAAAAAAAATTGAAATAAGCTTGTGGTTTAATTGTAATATTTTCAGGGGTTTATTTTCAAGTCTTCATCCAGTAAAGTGAACATTTCATTTTGGTGATTGAGGGATTTTGTGACACAAGTGTTTCTTATCCTTGAGTCTAACTTCATCTCATCATCTAGTGCATTTGCATATAAGTTAGCTTTGGATAAATAAAATTTACTTCCAATTATAAGCTTGGCCGATAGAGAAATAGGTATCCATCCATCTTTGCTTGAGAAGCCTGCTTTTAATAGTAGTTAAAACTGTGAACATGCAGTCGTCAGAGCCACAGCTCTCTGTAGTGCCGGAGGCATCGGGTATGTTAAATTTTTAGCGGAGGATCATTAATCACACCTTAGTGTGCTTCACCTTATCTTCTCTCTGCCAATTACTATGAAATCAGACTTGACACAAAAAGGATCGAAGGATTCAAATTCAAATAGGCATTTAATTAAAATTAACTAAGATTCTTGCATCTGACATTAGTTTTACTATCTGCATTTCGTATAAGATAGTCATTCATCTAAGGAGCAGTTGCTAATCGATTACTTGATCTTAATTTCCCTAGCAAGATCATTGACTCCATAAGGCACTGGTATAAATCGTTTAAAATATAATCAAATCCTACAAGTCTTGCTAAATATTAATAAAGTACTTGGTCGCTTCACTGTGTCTCCCGAACTGGTTGGTTCCCAACTAGTTCTTCTTCATTCCATTTTTCTATAGGGTCTACTCGCCTTAGCCTGCTGTAGGGAGACAACTTAAACGGAGAGATTGGGGATTAGGGTGACAACCCCCGATCTGAGCCGTTGTCGTGGTGCCTAGGCATTCTGTGCGACAACAAAACCCATTAAAAATATTAATTATTTTAATAACTTTTCATCCGGGTAGAATTTCTCCAAATGATTTTTGGGTCTTGGAGATATCATGTGTTCTAGCCTCTCAACAAAATTTCGGAGCTAGCGCACATCCGATGCTACCTGAAATCAACAAACAAGGTGATTTAAGGGATTGAGCTCTAAAGATACTGGGACTATTTTTCATCAAACAAACAAATGGAAATTTAATGTTCTCATTTCCAATGATTCGTCTCATTAAATACATGCCCTAATAGTTGATGGTAAGATTAAATTATTAAGCTAAAAGGATGAAAAGGAAAGACTAACTTTCATTTTCATTCTTTTACTTGAATTAACATTACCATTTTAATTGTTTTAGGATGTTCGAGAGTGATTCCAACCTCAAAGCATTTCATAAGGAGAAAGTAGAATTTTTGGTCCCATTCTAAATTCATCATACTTAATAGTTTTCAAGGTTCTAGGATTGGTAGGATTGTAGTGTTCCCACTGGATTTTGTCATGTATGAGGGTATGGAAGTGACATTTAATTAAGTTCACCAAGCCCTCTATGCACCTCATTCTTGGTGGCATTAGGGCTATGGGGGAGGGGTCCCCCCGCCCCCTGCACCTGCTCTCGATGTGCGCTACAAACAAGAGCGTTTTTCATGAGTGGACTCTTGGAGATCAAAAAATCACTTCCTAGCTTTTTGGGAGCAATAGGGGAGCGTCACTCTTGGAGTGCTCTTGGATTGCTCTTGGATCATTTTTAGTGCTCGAGGAGTGATCACTCCCTGCTGCTCCCCAAACAAAAAATCTACTCTTGCCTCCTTTTGTTCAGAAATCAATGTTGTTGTAGATTAGGATTGATTCCTCTTACGTGATAATTACTTGTGAAATTTGTTGGCCTCTTATTACTTTATTATTTCATTTTCATTAAGCAATTATCAAAACATAAAATGCATGAAGATCACAAAAACGTAAAGAACACAAGAGATAGGCTCCAACCCAAGGAAAATCCCCTCCAAGGGGAAAAGCTAGAAATAATTCTTCTCTTCTTATAGGATCAAATCAAAGTGAGATATTCAAGACCCAAAGACCAAGACTAAGACCTCCTTAAGCACGAAGTCAACCCTCCTTCAAGCTTCCTTCGACATGTCAAAATTCACAAAGTCAATGATAGTCAAATCTGGTCCTGCTCAAAATTTCGGCCCTGCAATTTTTGATTCTGTAGTTCTTATAGTTGCCCTAGAAACTCACATGTGTGAACTAGGTCAAAGCAAAAATCAGATTTTTCTCTTCTTCTTGGATTTTCTCCTTGCTCCTTGATCTTTGCACTTCTTTTCTTCTTCTCTTGGTTGAAGATCGAACTTGTTGAGGGGAATTGCTAATGAGGATGAAGTCTTCTCCTTTATATAGCCTTTCATGTGGTCGAATTAGGCCTCTCTAGGCCTACTTCTTCTTGTAAGGCCAACTTGGTCTTGGGGGTCACAAAGACTCTTCTAGAATCAAAAGTAATATTTTCTTTTGATTACATTTTGCACAAAAGGGACTTTGACTCTTAACAAAATAATCTTTAGACTCAATTAAACCCTAGAAGCATGAAGAACATGCTTGACCTAGAAACTAATTTGACTTGAGCATGAAAGCCATGCTTGTAAAATAATATTTCTTTTTATCCTTTTTCTTTTTACATAAAATATTTAATAACACAAGTACAATGATAATTATTAAGGCCAAACCTAGTTACAATTTTCAACACCTTTCACCCACACATCACCCAATATTGGCAAAATTGTCTTTTGGAGGGAAATGGGAGGGCCAAGGGGAATAAAATGCCTTCTCCCCTCCCACTGAACATTATTTTATGAGTCTGTGTGAGAGATTGAGAGGGTTTGAGCCTTGAGGAGAAGATTTGAGAGGATTAAGAAGATAAGATTGTGGTAGCTTGCAAGGGAGATTGAAGGATGCCATTTGTGAGAGTTTGTGAGATTGAAGGCTGCGATCACCATTGGAGAGCCAAAGAGGTAGGGTCTAGTTGCATTTTTTTTTCTTTGCATGTAACATTTATGTTTGTTATATGTTGAATGAATCAATTAAATCTAGAAGTAGAAACTGGTCACTAGAATCTAGATGTTCTCTTCTCCTACTCTTTCCCATTCCTTCCTCATTTATTTTAGGCAAGAATCTCAATCTTCATCAAACATGATGGATATATGGCTTAGCCTTATCTTGTTGGTTCCATTTTTATGATGATGGTGTTGGGATACAAATGAAGAAGTGATCAAGATGATGAAAAAATGGGTAGTGGTGGATTAGGATACTCTGGAGAATAAGAGGAGGAGGATAATGAGATTGAAGATGTTGATGGAAAGAAGAACCAAAATAAACGAAACAGCTTTGTGGAAATATTTTACAAGGCTTGGAGGAAGGAAAGGTGGTGGAACCACTAAATTTATATGCCGCCATTGCAAATCTAGTTACACAGGTTAATATTAAGATAAAAGTACCTGAATACAAATGGATTGGTCCATTGTACAAGAGAGGTAAGTACATGATAAGGTTTATTACCAATCATAGCAATGCCCATGGCCTTTTCTGCAGTCACTCAAGGTTGGGGCTATTGAAGATTGCAAATACTAGATTTGCTAGCTATTATCTGATCTTCAGGCACCTTTTGAGGTAAGAGAGGCATTGGCTAGCATGCTATCAAGTGAATCATGGTAGGTATTAAAAAAATGGTCACAACTACATTGGACAGAGAATATTTTCATGAGGTGGAGGACACCGTTCTTGATGGTCAGTTTTCTGCAAGTGTGAAGAATGTTTTGCAGTTCACCAAGCCCATTTATAACGTGATTCACTTTGCAGATATAGATGCGCCAGTGATTGGGTAGGTGCATGAGCAAATGATTAGCATGCTAGGGCAAATCAAAGATATTGTACAACCGAAAGATGCCATCTTGTATGATCATATTCACAAACATGTGGTCAAAAGGTGGGATAATCTTAATGTTCCACTTCAGGCCTTGGCATATGTCCTTAACAAAAAAATTACTCTCCATCTTCGTTGGCCAAACCTGCACTTGGGGGTGGGGTTAGGAGAAAACCCTGTACAGATCTATAGTTACAAAACTGGTACATGCTTACATTAGACAAGCTGGTCCCTGACAGGGAAGAGTGTGTTAAATTGTGTGGAAAATAGAGCAAATACTTTAGTCAATCTCGAATGTTTGGTACTTAGCATGCAATTGAAATTTGATGATTGAGATGGATTGAATCTCATTGAATGGTGGAACATGTATGGCTCCAGGGGGACCTTTAGAAGAATTGGCAGTTAAAGTCCAGGTGATTGATACTTCTTCTGCAGAGAGGTGTTGGAGCACCTATAGCTTCATCCACAATGTCAAAAGAAACTGCCTCAATGAAAACTGGGTAGAAAGCTTGGTTTATGTACACTACAACTTGAGGTTGTTGACACATTATTGTGAGTGGGCTTGATTTGATAGAGCATATATCACTTAAAAATGCAAACATTGATAAAAAATATCAGTAAAAATTGGCAAACATCAGCTAGGCCAAAAAATCGTGAAATTGGGACGTTTGCAAAACTGATGGCCAATAAGTTATATTTCAGGGTCCTCCCGAGAATGAAAAATGTAACATTGGTTCTAGCATAAATGCAAGTACTGGTGATTCTGGTAATTATTGTTGAATTGATATGCTAGTCAGCCAAGCTCTGTTCTTCTCTTGACACTTGTGGCACTTTTACTTTTCCATTGAACTTATTGTTAACAGTTTGAATTTTATCTATGCCTGTTGAAGTCTCCCTGTGCTTCACTTGCACTTTTCTTATTCCTTAGTCGTATTTCAATGCTTTGTTCTTTCTTTGTTAGTGTGTTTGCGTTCATGAAGTGAACATATCAAGAATCTGCAAAGCGCTAAATTAGAGTTATTTCAGAGAAGACTGCTTAATACACGATTAAAAGAAGAAAATGAATACTACTAAGAGCAAACAAGGGATGAATGGGCTCAGGAAAAGGAGAGAAAGTAATTAAAGGCTTTCCTTACAATTTAATAGGCAATATGCGAATAAAGTTATAAACTAATAAGTGAAGATATTTCTAATAGCCTTCACTTTTGCTTTTTCTCTAATGTTATGTCAAAGAAATGTCATGTCATATGTTTATGAAAGTTATGATTATCAGATGATCATTTTTAAAATAAACGAGAGGTACAGTTTTAAGTAAAGTTAGATATTTGTTCTTTGATTTTGTGTGCTAACTGGGATACCTCTTTCTTTCAGATGGCAGATAAAGAGTCTGTCAGCATACCTGTAGACAGCGACAATTTTAGTGCAGACAGAGACGGACTCACTGGAAATGACCAGATGAGGGGGGAAACGAAAAATCATTTTCAATCAAACTCTGTTGAACTTAAGCTACCTCCACCATATAAAGGAAGACCTGGTAGAGGCTGTCGTCTGATGATTCAGGTCTCTCTCTCTGGCTTGTACACTGCAATTTTTGTGCTGCCAATGAAATTGTGCCTTATTGTACTTTTTGTTGTGGACCACAGACAGTTCCTAGTCCATCATTTTCTACTTTCTCTGATTAATTTTTGTTTTCAGTTTTGCTTGATGTGCTGGATTACAGTATGTAAAAAGCCAAAGAGTTACAGGAATATAAAATATGCTAACAAATGTAGTTATTCAATTTTCTGAAAGGGGTGTATCCAAATATAATTTGCAGGCTATGATTATGCTAACCCCTATGACTGGTCATTTCCTATTTAGGTGATACCTCTCATAGCTGTGTTACTTTATTATACGAATTCTGTCACACACCTTTTTGTGATTTGATCTCCCCTTAATCTGTTTGTCGTGATCCCTTGGTTTATTGGAGGTATCTGATTTCCTTCAGGTACATAAGTTACTTGGTTAATTGTTGGATCTTTACTTGAAAACTCTGTCGTTTGAATTGTAACATCTGAATATGTTTTCACTTCTACCGGTTTGTCATTTTTTTGAGTTGTGATGTTCACTAGATCAATATTCGTTCCTTTCTCTTTAACTTGAGTTTTTTCGAAGGTTTCAACACGTCCTTCTTAATAAGCTGTTGTACCTTGTTTTCCAATGACTTCTTGTCTTTCTTAAGCTTCTTAATTTGCGTTAGTAATTTTTCACTATGGTCTTTAAGCCGAGAAACTTCTTCATTTCTATCAACAATGATTTTGCCAATTTCTCTTTGCATATTTTTTTATCTTCTTGAAAAATTACTTTTGAAATATCTTGTATGTCTTCTGGTGTTGCTGAATCTGGATTCAATGTAATATATTAATATTGTAATGTTATTTTTTTCTTTTTGTATGAAAAGATCAAAAAAATTCTTTTTGTATTTAGGATGAAAGACCCTAGGGTTTCCATCCAAGGTGAACCCAAAATATTGTCACCTTGATTGTTCCATAGGTGATGCTCTGCTGGATTGATGCTTGGCTTTCTTCCTGAAATTTGAGCGATTCTTTTATGCTTCATTTGCTTTTGTGTTGTAACTTGTGAGTTGCATTCAATTTGAGACAGGTCTAATAGAGATTCTTTTTGTTGATCTTTCCAGTCATCTGACAAAATGGTCATCTTGTAATATAATATTCGTCTAAGGTTGTTGCACAGAATTTTATTCTACTAATAAATTTTGCAAAATGCTAACCTTTCAGGGTTTATATAGGGATAAGCAATTGATTATATAAAAAGTAATAAAGTGATGGCCATATTTGAACTCATTGATAATTTTGAAGCTTCTTGCCATTTTGCAGCATTACTTAGGACAGTTGATTTATCCTGTGAAGAAAGATCTCAAACAGTGGACTTCCAATGTTCGTTTAGGCGCTGCATGCATGTTGCATGCGTTGCTGGTTTGTTTGTGCACCTTTCCTCTAAATTAGTTATCAATTGAACACTTAAGAGATGTATCCTAGGTAATAGTAGTGCTACTATTCTTGGGGAACTCTCTTGCTATTTTCATATATGAGAGTATGTTTGTAGGGTGAGGGGTTCAGGATCTCTGAATTATTCTTTCTTATTGTTGGAAACAGGATTTTCCGCAAGAATAGCTGGTTGCTGACTTTTTGTTCTATTTAAACTTGTAGATTCTAGGAGAGGAGAAGGTGGTTGATTATTTGGACACTTTAGTGCCATCCCTTTGCTGGTTAGTTTGGCCAGTTTTGCTGCTGTCTTCTTGATTATCCTGTATTTGTATATTTCACTTATTGTCATGCTTTTATTGATTTTGTGGATATTTTTACTGACTGCAGTGCTGTAGGTGATGATGATTTAGCTGTTGCACGGAAAGCCATTGATGCTATACATGTTTTGGGTTACAATGTTTCACCTGATTATTGGCTGTCCTTGGTGCTAGATCAAGTAATACCTTCTACATTGTCTCACGCAGAGGTCAAAATCTAGTAAAACTCAATCTTATTAAATAAATAGTTTATACGTACCTCATTAACTTCTCTGTTCAGCAACCTGGGCCAGAAATATTTTCTGTCTGCTTGTACTGTGTTCATTAGTTTTCTCCAAGAGCATGCTTCCAACTATCCTATTGGCTACAAGAATACTACTTGCAATTTTATCAGCTTGTAAGCTATTTGACTTTTATTTTACTCTGGGATCACTTTTCAGGTAGCCAATGGAGTTGTTGTACTTGCTAATCTACTCTATGGAACACCTATTCAATCCATAAAGGAAGGCACCGTGGGTGAGGTGAGTCATCTGATATAAAGGTTAAATGCAATTGACATCTAGTGTACAACAATTATAATTAAGTTAGGTCTTTCTGAGTTTCATTCATACCAGCAAAAAGAAGCCCAGTACAAGCTACAATTGCCCCTTTCTTACTTCGGCAAATAATACATTTTGCTTGTTTATGGTGATGGGTTGAGAAGAATAAGTAAGAAGTGGATAATGCATTATTTTTGTATATTTGTGTCTGTAGTTCATATTTTAATTTTTAGGAGACACTTTCTGGTCTTATCTATCACTCCACCTAACTTTTCAATAACCACCTACAACTTTATGCACTTTTATTATTTATATGGAACAGAGAGTGTACAATATACAGTTTGTGACAAAGTGCATTTTACTTTCTTATTAAGTGTTTCAATTGCTGTCACTTTCATGCATACATTTGTTGGCATCAGAGAATCTGATTAGTGGTTTAGTGTAGATGTTTCTGGCCATTTCATCCAGGATTCTCCTACAACATCTTTGACTTTTATTTTTCTTCCCATTATTCATCCACAAATTTCATTGCAAATTCTGTTGAATGCAAGTGATTCTCACCAATGATACCTTACCTGCCATTTTCAAGTTTTTACTCACTGGATGCTTTTATCACTTGAATTATTGGTCAATTTTTCTTGCAGTTTTCAGTTTCCTGCAAAATCTACATTTTTTTGAGGCAGATGTGTGATATCTGGCATTTATCCTGTGGCAGTTTCGAGACTCAGCTTTCTGAAAACTGTTGGATAGGAAATGGCTGCTACCTTTAAAAAATTAAACTCATCGACCTTCATCAAATGTGAAGTTTGGCCATTTGATAAACTTGCCTACGTTGGGCTATGGCCCGCCCATCCCAAACGCTTTTCTGCCCCACTCTAAAATTCGACTTGGCCCATTTTAAAATTTATAATAATTACACCCTAAAACAATCACTTTCCACTCAAAATTAACTTGGTCAAATATAATTTTCTTTTCTTTGAGTGGTTTTGTCAAAGGATATTGATAAAACTAAATAAAAATTTGGCTAGCACTTTGGAATATAGATTTTGTAGAATAGTTAATGCCCACGACAAATTTCTCCTGTAAATTTTATTTTATGCAATGAAATTATGGCTCTGGCAAAATAGAAGAATCCCTACAATAATCCTGCAACTCTCAAACCATAATAGCTGCAACTGAAACCCGCAGGCTGAGCCAAGACCAAAGCTCTGATACATTGTAATGTCCCAAATGAAGAAAATTTGGGACAAGCACTTCAAATCAGATTATCATGCATTTACCTGAAGATTGTCATGTAAAACCTGAGGCATAAATCCATGATATGTAATCTCATTTAAAGATTGCCACATGCGGAACAATGAGATATGCAACAACAAAATCCAATTTTATTATAGAAATATATGCTAATACAATAGTTGGGAATGACTCTCCAAGATATGTAATAATACCGACACTGGCCTACAAACTAAACATGAAATCAATCACTACACCTGTGGATTTTGAATGAATCCACCAAGGGGAGATGGGTGCTCTCCCAATCTCTTTATATCACCCGAGGGTTTTCGTCCTGGGCTACAAATGGAGTAGAGAACCACGTTCTCGAACCCACATACAAGAAACACTATCAACTGCAAGATGATCCTCCAATGGCCACCTCTATTATAGATCTGATGGACCCCTCTAGAATCTCCTATTTTATTATTATTTTAATCATGGAGCACTTTTCCTTCTTTTATTGTAATTAAAATATTCTTTTTTAATTCGGGAAAAGGGTAAATTGGCCACCATGTCTCCTCAGGTCACTGAAACTCACATCTAACCATCCCATCATGTAGATCTTCTCGTTCTGGTTCCAACGAGCTATTGCACTAAGGTGTTCTGTCAAGTATTCCTCCTAGAGTGCCACCTTAAGTGTAATTAATTGAGTTAGGCCCAATAATAACTTTGTTTTCTGAAAGTTGTAAAAATGCACTAGAACAAAAGGAAAATTGTGCGGATGATGGAATATACCAAGTGAATGCCATCAAACCTCATAGAAACTCCTCAAAACCCCTCCACAAGCCCTTGGGCCTGCTCATGACACCAACCTGCACCTGTGACTTGTCTGCCCCCAGCTCTGAAAGTCCATCCTAACCATGTCATAAGGAATACCATAAAAAAGAACATTAAAACATTTCAGCAATTACTTGTGCATATTTTACATTTTACATTGCTGATATAAGCATTTGTTTTCACATTTTTTTGAGCCTTAGGTTAAACAACATTTAAGGCATATTTCAGAAATTGATTTTAGGCCCTCATTTAACTAAAATTAGCCAAGTCCCTGCATTTCACATAGCTTTAAGTTTTGCATCTCCATATAAGACTATCAAATCATTTATTAGCAGTATCCCATCTTTTACTTGGACTTTATTTCCTTCGCAAGATAGTTGACTCCACAAGTCACTGGTATCATTTTCCTTTAGTTAAATTGAATCCTTCAAAATTTTGCACAATCTAAACAAGTATTGGTTGCTTTGTTGTGTCTCCCAAACTGGTTGGTTCCCAACTACTTTTCATTCATCCCATTTCTATAGGGTCTACCCCCCTTAGTCTGCTATAGGGAGACAACTCAAATGGAGGGATTGGGGATTAGTGTGACAACCCCCGATTTGAGCCGTTGTCATGGTGGCTAGACATTCTGTGTGACAACAAGGCCACATAAGTTTAAATGAATAAGTTCAAGTTTTCTATGTGCTCTAGAATGTGAATCATGAAACCACTATTTGTTGTGCTTTCCTAAGATACAAGCATCACATTTCTTAAGTTTCCTATTGATTTGGGGTAGAATCGGATGTGCTCTAGCCATGGAAATTGGTGGAGAGGCTAAAGCACATGAGATCTCCAAGACCCAGAAATGGTTTGGGCAGATTCTAATCGGTTTGGGAGATATTAAAATAATTAATATTTTTAATGGAGTTCTTAAGTCTAAACTTAGGAAAAATAAAATATTAATGGTTATTAATATAACACTGGGTTAGAAGGGTCGAAAAGTTATGGATCAAGCCAAACTTAATCTTAGTCGTTGATTAGAGATTTAATCTCGGCCATTGATGGACCAACGAAAAAAGTATAAGAGGAGGCTTGAGGATCAGTTGGAGAACACACTGAGGGAGACGAGTCAGTTTGATTTCTGGAGTGGGGTTAGTTGAGAAATTCGAATTAGTGGTCTGGAGAGCAGCAAGAGGTAGCAAGTACGGAACAAAGAGCCGGGAGCAGCACCAGAAGACTAGTGCAGAGGTTGGAGAGGCAGATGCAGAGGCAACAACAAACTGTGCAGTCACTGGAGGGCTTGCGTGGGTGACGCAGAGAGGCCCAACGCTGACTTAGAGAGGCAAGGGTTGACACAGAGTGTCTGCGAGGTACGCAGAGGTCAGCCAAGCCGACGCTGAGACTGGGAGAAATGCTGGAGAATTTTTCTCTCTGTTGGGTAAGCCAATTTGGCACCCTGTTGTATTGTAGAATTGCTGAATAATAAAAACTCCCCCTTTCTGCACCGATTTTCCCACATTGGGTTTTTCCAGGGACTGATGTCCAAAGTATTTGTGTCGATGTGTTGATTCTTGTGCATGTGTTTGTTTCTGAATTATGGTGTGATATCTGCGACATAATTTATCTTAATATTTATTGAAGGAATTTCATAAATAACTTATTGGAAAATAAGTAGGTAAAGTAAATAAGTTGTTGTAGTGATAGAATTTTGACATGGTATCAGAGCAAGTAATCAGAGTCAGGAAGGGAAAATCAATTATGGGTCGAGACCATGATTCAGAGGCATCTATGTCAAGAGACTCGCAAAGATTTTTAGAAAATTGCACAAGAGAAAGTGATTTCGATCTCTCTATGTTGGCTTCCAGGCTGGAAGAAGTGGCTTGTATGACTAGTTCTGCATCATCAGAGGTATGGTATATAGATAGTGGAGCCTCTTGGCATATGACGGGAATCCGGGAATGTTTCTCAGATTATCAGGAGGAGAAGATGAACTTTCAGATCACCATGGGAAACATGGCAAAGTGTACTCCGGTAGGGAGGGGTACTGTAGTTTTCCAAATAGAATCGGGAGAGTGGTTCCGTGCTACCAATGTGCTGCATGTACTAGGATTGGGGATCAACATACTTTCCGTGTCGCAACTTCAAGGCAAAGGCTATGACGTCTTCTTCATCAAGGAGAAAGTATACATCAAACATTCGAGCTGGAAAAAGAAAGTGCAGATCGGGATTAAAAGTAGTAGGTTGTATAGATTATATCTAGAATCACCAATGGCACTAATAGGCAGTCATGGAGACAAAGATTTAAACGAACTATGGCACAGAAGATTGGGACATTTGCAACATGGGGCTCTGAGAATTCTCAGGAGCACTGTAACAGGGGTTCCGGAGCTTAGTACGGAAGGAGATGATGTATGCAGAGGATGTGCTCTAGGAAAGTATGCCAAAGCAGCATTTCCTAGAAGTAAAAATAGGGCCAAGAGTGTACTAGGATTGATACATTCGGATATCTGCCGACCTATGTCCACTAAAGCTCTTAGTGGTGCCAAGTACTTCCTTACCTTCATTGATGACCACACAAGGAAAACTTGGATTTATTTTCTAAAAATCAAGGACGAGGTTTTCTGTCGATTCAAAGAGTTCAAGGCTTTGGTGGAGAATCTGATTGGGAAGAAAATGAAAGTTTTGCGCGGCAGATAAAGGTGGAGAGTATGTCGATAAGGACTTCACTGATTTTTGTGCTAAGGAGGGCATCAGAAGAGAGTGGACAGTTCCTTACAATTCAGAGTAGAATGGAGTACCAGAAAGGAAGAACAGGACTATTGTAGAAGCAACTAGGGCCATGATGTATGATCAGGATATGCCAAAATTCCTGTGGGCAGAAGCATGCAAAACAATAGTCTATGTTCAGAACAGGACTCCTCATCGGGCAATGGGCAAGATTACTCTAGAGAAGGTTTTCATAGGGAAAACGCTTGAAGTCAGTCATTTCAGGATTTTTGGGAGTTTAGCATATTGCTGTGTACCCGAGGAAAAGAGGAAAAAGATGGATCAAACTGCGGAAAAAGGGTATCTAGTGGGATATAGAGAGAACGCTAAGGCATACAAAATCTATCTTTGAGGGAGCAGGAAGGTAGTGGTTCGACGAGATGTGAAGTTCATGGAGGACAAGGCTTTCAAAAAATCTCGTGAAATGCCTTCCGAGGAGCAGTCAAAAGAGGAGCCGCTGGTTAAGCCTCTTCAACCAATGGAAGTAAAGAATTCTTCCTCGAGTCAAGAAGATTCAGAGGATGAGGAGGAGCTAACAGAAGCACCTGTTGGCAGAGGAAGAAGTGGCTGGGAACTTTGTTAGATTGTACGAGATGTAGAGGACTTCATCGGTGTGCCAAGAAACAATAAGAGGGAGCGAAAACAAATAGATAGATATTAGGCATTAGTAGCTTAGGATGGGGAGCCTGCTAGTTTCCAAAAGGCAAGTCAACATCAGGCTGGCTAGATGTAATGGTAGAGGAGTACAACTCCATAATGGTGAACGATACCTGGGAGGTTTTGCCGAGGCCTCAAGACAGATCAGTGGTAGGTTCGAGATGGATCTACAAGATCAAATATGCTGTAGACGATAATGTAGACAAATATAAAGCCAGGTCTGTGGCTAAGGGGTATGCTCAGAAGGAAGGAATTGACTATGAAGAGACTTTCGTGTTGATTTGGGGTAGTATCGGATGTGCTCTAGCCACGAAAATTGGTGGAGAGGCTAAGGCACATGAGATCTCCAATACCCAGAAAGGGTTTGGGCAGATTCTAAACAGTTTGGGAGATATTAAAATAATTAATATTTTAATGGAGTCCCTAAGTCTAAACTTAGGGAAAATAATATTAATGTGAATTAATATAAAAATGTGTTAGAATGGTTTGAAAGTCATGGATCAATCTAGATCTAATCTTAGCTGTTGATTAGGGACTTAATCTTGGCCGTTGATTTGTTAACGAGAAAAGTATAAGAGGAGGCTTAAGGGTCACTTGGAGAATACACCAAGAGATCAAGATTTCGACTTTCTGGGGCTGGGTTTGCTGAGAAAGTTGAGAGAGTGATTAGAGTTGCAACTGAGGTGTAGTGAATACAAAAGCAGAGAGGTAGAGATAGTGCCGGGAGGATCAGCACAATAGCCGAGGAAGCTGACGCAGAGGGTAGAAGCCGGAGCTGCTCGGAAAGCTGACGCAGAGGGCAGAATCCAGAAGTGCCAAGAAAGCTGACGCAGAGGGTAGAAGCCGGAATTGTCGGGAACAGTTGGAATTGTCGGGAACTGTTGGAATAGCCAGGAAAGATGACACAGAGGGCAACAATGGGAACTGTCAGAACAACCGGGAAAGCTGATGCAGAGGGCAGAAGTCAGAACTGCTGGGAACTGTTGGAATAGCTGGTAAAGCTGACGCAGGGTAGAAGCTAGAACAACTGGGAACAACGGGATTTTCCGAGAACTGTGGGCTAAATCCTGAAATTGGCCCAAAATCGGGCCCTTATAGGCCAAGGGGCAAATTCTAGGAATCGTGGAGCAGATTGGAGCTGAGGAGTTGCCAGAGTGTTTATCCGGGGTTTAGCTGAAACATCTATCTTAGATTGAGAGGTGCTACTGCTGAGATTTTTCTCTGTTGGATGAGCTGGATTTGGCACCCAGATTGTATTCCGGAACTGCTTAATAAATCAAGTCCTCAGATAGCTGCATTGGTTTTCCCGCATTGGGTTTTTCCAAGGACATTAGTCCAAAGATAACGGTGTCATTTGTGTGGTTGTTTCTGTTTCCTTCAGTTGCTGATCTGTAATGTGTTGAGCATGTACTTATGTTTATTTTCAGTATTTACTTTGTAAATAACTTTTTAATTAATTAGAACAAGTAGGAAGGAATAAATCAGAAAGTACATGAAGGCTTTCTAACAGTTAGACTTAGAAATTCGAACACTTCGCCTCGGTAACTAGGTATACATCTATTAGAACTGTGATATCACTTGCAACATAGATGGGGTGGGAGATTCATCAGATGGATGTCAACATGACATTTCCGAACAGGGTGATGATAGAAGAGGTATACATTGAACAACTAGAGGGCTTTGAGACACATGAGAAGAAGTATAATGTATACAAATTGAAGAAAGCCTTGTATGCGCTGAAACAGGCACCTAGAGCATGGTATGGTTGAATCAATGGCTACTTGCAGAAGATGGGTTTTGTCAAGAGTGACGTAGATCCAAATCTCTACTATCTGGTTGTAGAGAATGAGCCGCTAATCCTAATATTGTATGTGGATGATCTTTTATTGATAGTATCATCTAGGCTCATAGGGGGCTGCAAGAAGATTCTAGCCACAAAATTCAATATGAACGATTTGGGACGAATGCATTATTTCCTAGGGTTGGAAGTTTGTCAGCAAAAGGGAGAGATCTTCCTTGGGCAAGGAAGATATGCTACAAAAATCCTAAAGATATTCAGGATGGAGTACTGTAGACCCATGGCTACTTCAATGATCACCAACAGATGCAATAGTGGTAGTGGCAGGACCATGGGCAACATTACAGGATGCAATAATGTAGAGGATGTTGGGCAGGGACGCTTAACATTAGCACAGGGACAGATGCTGGATGATCAGGGTGATACTCAGTGAGGAGTATTACTAGAGCACAATCCTCGCTAGGAGGGAATGTTGATTTTGGGTAGCATTGGATGTGCTCTAGCCATGACAATTGGTGGAGAGGCCAAGGCACATGAAATCTCTAAGACTCAGAAATGGTTTGGGCAGATTCTGACTGGTTTGGGAGATATTAAAATAATTAATATTTTTAATGGAGTTCCTAAGTCTAAAATTAGGAAAAATAAAATATTAATGGGTATTAATATAAAACTGGGTTAGAAGGGTCCAAAAGTCAGGGATCAAGCAAAATCTAATCTTAGCTATTGATTAGAGATTTAATCTTGGTCGTTGATGGACCAACGAGAAAAGTATAAGAAGAGACTTGAGGGTCAGTTGGAGAACACACTGAGGGAGACCAGTCAGTTCGATTGCTAGAACAAGTTTCGCTGAGAAATTCGAACTAGTTGTCTGGAGAGTAGCATGAGGCGGCAAGTACAGAACAGAGAGCCAAGAGCAGCACTAGAAGACTAGTGCAGAGGTTGGAGAGGCAGACACAGGCAATAGCAAACTGCGCAGTCACTAGAGGGCCTGCATGGGTGATGCAGACATGCCCAGTGATGACTCAGAGAGGCAGGGGTTGGCGCAGAGTGTTTGGAAGCTACGCAGAGGTCAGCAAGGCTGACGCTAAGACTAGGAGAAGTGCTGGAGAATTTTTCTCTTTGTTGGGTAAACTAGTTTGGCACCCTGTTGTACTGAAGAATTGCTAAATAATAAAAATCCTCCCTTGCTGCATCGGTTTTTCCACATTGGGTTTTTCTGGGGACTGTTGTCCAAAATATCTGTGTCAATGTGTTGATTCTTGTGCATGTGTTTGTTTATGTATTATGGTGTGATATTTGCAACATAATTTATTTTAAACTTTATTGAAGGAATTTCAAAAATAACTTATTGGAAAATAAGTAGGTAAAGTAAATTAGTTGTTGCAGTGATAGAATTTTCAGATTTCCTAGGAATTGTTGGCAAACCAGTAACACCACTTTTCTTCAACATACGCAAGTTGTCATAATTCAAGTGTGCAAATTTTGCATGCCATAAAAGACTTGATGGAAATGTACCTTCATCATAATGACAACAATATGAAAAGTTTTGTGCATGAGCATGTGAAAATTCCTACACTCAAGGAAGCCCTACTGCAGCAAATTTGAATCTACTTCACGTACTTGATTTAAATTACATTCATCAAGTTATTCTTTTGAATACTGAATCAAATTACTTCTGCAGTCTGCACTAATTAAATATTTGATCTCATGAAATAGAAAACAAAGCAAAGAACAAGATACATAAGACACTTATTTTTGGACACAATAGTCTCAGGAAAAACCCAATGCGGGAAAACTAGTGTAGCATTTCTGAGGGTTTATTATTATGCAGGAGAAATATCTGAATACAAATCTAGAATGCTCATCTAGAAATCCTTTATAGAGAAAAAATACTGGCGGAAAATCTGAGTGAGTTTTACCTCACTTCACCCGGCAGAATTCTGGCTGATTCGACACAAGACTGGCTAACCCCAACTATTTCTGCGCTGGCCCTGCGTGTTGATTTTTGGTAGCATTGGATGTGCTTTAGCCATGAAATTTGGTGGAGAGGCTGAGGCACATGAGATCTCCAAGGCCCAGTAATCGTTTGGAGAAATTCCACTCGAATGAAGAGATTAAAATAATTAATATTTTTAATGGGTGCCTATGTCTAAACTTTGGAAAATAAAAATATTAATGTGTATTAATATAAAATGGGCGAGAAAGTTCCAAGTGACGAGGATCAAGCCAATTCTAATCTTAGACGTGGAATAGGGACTTAATCTCGACCATTGAATCGTCAATAAGAAAAGTATATGAGGAGGCTTGAGGGTCGGTTGGAGACACACCAAGAGAGATCAAGAATTCGGTTTTTAGGGGCGAGGTTTGCTGAGGAAATTGAGTTAGTGATCTGTTGCAGTGAGGGGTGGTTCAACAAGGGATTTTCATTGAAGGCTGAAGAATACATAACAGAGAGGCATCATAGTGCGGGAGAGATAGCGCAGGCCCTAGAAGGGTTGACGCAGAGGCAGCAGGAGCTGACGCAGAGGACGCATGAGGCTGTAGGGGCTGATGCAGGTAATGCAGAGGGTCGTAGAGGCTGATGCTGGGCTTCAGAGGTAATGTTGGGGAGTTTCTGTGGGGCAGACTGAGAGCAAATAAGCTAGGAGAGGGTGACGTAGATCTAATGCATTGCTTGGAGAAGCTTTCGTTGTCCAGCATAAGGAACAGATTGAGTCACTGTGGGGTTGATCATCTGGTTGTTGATTTGCTGGAATATCTGTCTCCAAATAGAGGTACTACTGCTGAGGACATTCTTTGTTGGGTGAGCCATTTCTGGCACCCTAGTTTTATTCACGAATTTGCTTAATAATAAAACCCTCATATCTGTTGCACCAATTTTTCTGCATTGGGCTTTTCTAGGGACGATTGTCCAAAAATAACGGTGTCCCTTGTGTTATTGTTTCCTATTACTTCCTTGCATGATCTGTGTATCTATGAAGGCTGCATTTATGTTCACTTGATATTTATGCAATTAAATAACTTGTTAATGTAAAGAACAAGTAGGAGATAGTAAACCAGAAATTGGAGTAGGGGTTTTTGATGTGTTAGATTAAGGAATTTTCACATTGCGTAGGCTCTACGTCGGCTTCTCTGCCCTCTGCGTCAGCTATCCCAGCTGTTTCGGTAGTTCCTCGTAGTAATAGCTATTCTCGACAGTTCTTGATTCTGCGTGACATACAACTTTTCTTCTCTACGCAGGTCTTTCTGGCTCCGCATTGACCTAGATTGGCCCAATGTCAACTGTCCCGGCAACTATGTTGTCTCCACAAGCTCTCTCTGCCTCTCTGTCATTATTCTCCGAAAAGTCCTCCCGGATTTTCTCTGCCCCTCTCTGTTGAATGATCACTTAGTTCGAATTTCTCAGCGTCTTAGCCCCAAAAATCAAACTATAGATCAATTCTCTCTCTCTCTATGTGTGTTTGCAAATGAACCCAAAGCCTCCATTTTATACTTTTCTTGTTGAGTCTTCAACGACCGAGATTAAGTCTCTAATTAATGGCTAAGATTAAAACATGACTTGATCTGCCTTCTAGATTATTCTCATCCATATTTTGATTAATACCCATTAATATTTTAATTTCCCTAAGTTTAGAATTAGGAACCCCATTAAAAATATTAATTATTTTAATAAAATACAATCCGGGTGGAATTTCACCAAACGGTTTCTGGGTTCTTTAGCACTCATGTGCCTTAGCCTCTCCACCAATTTTCAAGCCTAAAGCACTTCTGATGCTACAAAAAACTAACACTCCCTCTTAGCGAGGAAAGTGTATTAGCAACAATGTCCACCTGCATGCTACTCTGTTTTTGAACCACCTCCTTTTCTGCACTGCTACTACCACCAACACTGTGCTGCTGTTGCTACTGTATTGCTATCGCTACTGTAATGTTACCCATGACATTGCCATTGTCACTGCTACATTTGTACTACAACTCCCTCTCAAACGCTGCATCTGCTATTTTGCTAGCAGTTCCACTACTAACACTGCATCCGTATTGCAACTCAGTTGCTGAGAAAAGCAACTGAAAAACATCCACAATTAGTTGAGCTTAACTCTGTTCAACATAATACAATGAATGATGGAATCTGATTGCTACTGATTTTGACCCTCTGAACCTTTTGCACCGTTGCTCACTCCTCCACTGTGCCAACTGCATTGCTGCCAACCTTGCTTTGCGCTGATCAGTCTCTGGTCCCCTGCTACTGCATTTGTCCTCTAAACACTCCACTGCATCATGTGACACTAAGTCCGTCTCGCTACTGCTGAATCTTGGGCTCTCGTAGCAAGGAATTGATGCAAGAGGTGGACTCCTCAAGGATCCTGCCCACATGTAATCTTCCTGACTACAGCTCAATATCATCCCATCTCCCTCCTCGAGATGCGTGGGCACTCATGGCAAACTCATCCTCATTAAACGTTACTATGGTAGCCTTAGGATGCATAGTGGCCCAACTTGCCACAACTGAAACATTTGACCTTCGAAATGTCCTTCTTTCGCTTCGGCTTCTGCTGTCCCTTAGATGCTAGAGCTACATTTTCCTCCTCCTCCTTCGTCTTTGTGCCACTCCCACTACTGCCACCGAGGTTGACCTTGACTAGGTCACTCCTTAACTCCTCCTGTTGAAGAGCCGCCCACATCTCCTCCCATGAAGGTACTTTCTCTCTACCTAATGTGCTTTGGATGAAAACTTGCCATTCATCTGAGACTTCAACCAGGGTTATCCTCGCCATCGCGGTTGGCTAAGGAATGGACCCAATTACAACAAGCTGGCCTCTACTGTCTTAAAGACATTGAAGATAGAGGTTCACCCCTTCTCCTTTTTGCATCAAGGTCGCTGCAACTTTTGCTCTAAATACATCTTCTGCTGTTCGGAAGAGCCTTCATACAAAGAAAACAAGGCTTCCAACTTGGGCTATATCCTTGCCTTGGAAGTATGAGACCACATGATCTCGAACTCCATCGAGAATGAGCCTCTTCACCTTCCCCTGCTCGGCCTTGTATTTCTTCTTTGGATTGTTGTTAGCAGGAACAACTACAACACTATTGACATAGGTCTCAAGATCTTGTTCCTCTAGAATAGCTAAGATTCTGGTCTTCCATATGACATAGTTGGAAGCTCCTTCCAACCTGTCCTGATCTTTGAGCCCATGTGATGCCATTTCACCAAACTGTCGAACTGACTCCTCTAGTCAGTGCTTAGCACTGCTCAACTGCTCAACAAATGAGAAATTTGAAGTTTCTGGCAGAAAGTTCTCCGAGGAGAAAATTCCCCTTTTATGTGTCTTCATTCTTTTCCAGTGGATTTCTGCCCCCACAGGAACTGCGCCCTTCAAGCATTGCGCTGAGGCTCTGCATTACTCCCTCTGCCTTTACAAACTCACGAACTGGAAATTGTACCTCTGTCATCTCACGTAGAGAGAGTTTTCCTCGTATCTGCTTCCTGGCAAGGATTGCACAATCCCTTCCAGGGGATTCAAATTGCTGCCAAGTGCAACTTTCGGCCTCACTGCTTAGCACTGGATCTACTCTTCCTGTTTCAAAATCAATGCTCTGATACCATGTGAAATTTCCTACACTCAAGGAACCCCAACTGCAGCAAATCTGAATCTACTTCACCTACTTGATTTAAATTACATTCATCAAGTTATTCTTTTGAATATTGAAGAAAATTACTTCTGACTACACTAATTGAATATTTGATCTCATGAAACAAAAAATAGAGCAAAGAACAAGATACATAGGACACACTTATTTTTGGACATAATAGTCCACGGAAAAACTCAATGCGGGAAAACCTGTGCAGCAGTTCTGAGGGTTTATTATTATGCATGAGAAATATCTGAATACAAACCTAGGATGCTCATCTAGCAGTCTTTTACAGAGAAAAAACACTGGCGGAAAATTTGAGTTAGTTTTACCTCACTTCACTCGACAAAATTTCGGCTGATTTGGCACAAGACTAGCTAACCTTGGCTATTTCTACGGTGCCGCTGCATAGGCTCTGTGTCAACCCTGCGTCAGCTTCTCTGCCCTTTGCATCAGCTATCCCGGCTGTTCCAGCAGTTTGCGACAGTTTCCGATAGTTCTGGATTTTGTGTGATAGGCAACCTTTTTGCTCTACGCAGGCCTTCTGGCTCTGCGTCAGGATTGTGTGGGCCTAGCAATAGCTCTCTTGACTACTGTGTTGTCTCCACAAGCTATTTCCGCCTCTCTGTCAATATTCTCTGGAAAGTCCTTCTCCCAGATTCTCTCTGCCCCTCTGCTACTGAATGATCACTTAGTTTGAATTTCTCAAGCTTCCTAGCCCCAGAAATCGAACTCTAGATCAATTCTTTGTGTGTGTATATGTTTCAAAATGAACCCCAAGCCTCCATTTTGTACTTTTCCTGTTGAGTCTTCAACGACCAAGATTAAGTTTCTAATTGACTAAGATTAAAACATGACTTGATCCGCCTTCTACATCATTCTCACCCATATTTTGATTAATACCCATTAATATTTTAATTTCCCTAAGTTTAGACTTAGGAACCCCATTAAAAATATTAATTATTTTAATAAAATACAATTCGGGTGGACTTTCACCAAATGGTTTCTAGGTTCTTTAAAACTCATGTGCCTTGGCCTCTCCACCAATTTTCATGGCGAGAGCACTTCCGATGCTCTACCAAAAACTAATAGAGCAGAGGTACCTTGCAACTTGAGAAGTCTTTTTTCTCCTATCCCCATCATGACATGTGAGTTATCTAATGATTTTTTGACCTCAACCTTGCCATCAAACATATGAATGGAGTGTCCTTGCTGGTGGATGTGGACCAAAGACAATAAGTTTCTCCTCATCTCCGGGAGATATAGAACATCGTGTGGAAGAAGGTTTGTAAGACCAGACAATTTGAGCATGATGGTGCCAAGCCTAAATGGCTTGAGTTTTGACTTATCTGCAAAATATACGCACAAATGACACAGTTGTTTTTGGACAAATGTCCCTGGAGAAACCCAATGTAGGAAAACCAGTGCAACATATCTGAGGGCTTTTACTATTAAGCTGAAGTATTTTTGAATACAATTGCTGGATGTCCTCCCGACAATCCAGTTACAGAGAAAATCACTTAGCAGAAGAAATTGGTGAGATTACCTCACTCTAGACTGCAAGTCCCCACTGATCTGACAGTTGAACCATGAGTTCCCAGATTATTTCTGCACTGTCCTTGCGTGGGCCCGTGGGCCCTGCGTCTGCTCAACTGGGAATTGATTTGCCGCCAGAAGCCTTTTCTAGCCCTCTCGGCTCAGAAACGTCAGCTTCCCAGCAAATCTCGAACTTCTGCTTGGAGGCCTTTGCGCTGCTCTGTGTGGGGCTTGCGTGAGCCCTTCCTGGTTTTGCGTCACTCTCTCTGCCCTTTTCGCTCCCTCCTCTGTGTGTCTCTCTGCCTCTCTGTTGAGTATTCTTGGCTCCGAAGAAGATCCTCCAGCCAAAACTCCTTCTGCCGTTCTCTGCTTGATCACTACAAATCACTGTGTTGCCTTTAGCTCTAGCGATTCGATCTGACTAATCAATTTTCTGTGTGTCTTCCAAATGACCCTCAAGCCTCCTTAAATAATCTCCTCGTTGACATTCAACGACCCATATTAGAAGCTAATCAATGGCTAAGATCATTTCTGCTTGATCCATGTCTTCTTCTAGAAGTTACACCCACAGTTAGATTAATACCCATTAATTATTTTAATTTCCTAAGTTTAGACTTTGGGTCCCATTAAAAATAATTAATAATTTTAATAAAACTATCTACAGGTGGAATCTCCCAAAACGCTTTTTGGGTTCTTTCGAATACATGTGGCCAAGCCTCCCTGTAAACTTTTAGACTTAGAGCACATTCGATGCTACCAGAAATCAACACCTCTTCCTCTTTGGCCACCTCTTCCTCTAGAAAAATCTTGTGCAGGATTCTTCTCTCTATTGCAAGACACACAACTTCTTCAAAAGACTAAGGAGTTGCCTTCTTCCCAAAAACCTTCTTTCTCTCAGCAAGCTTCGTCTAAAGGGAGTCAAAGGTAATCTCCTTGAGGTTTTCACTTGCTTGCAATGACTCAAGATAATTTGAATAAGTGGGATATAGTGCCTTGACATAAGCTATGAGAGGAATGTCTATTTAAACACCTGTGGTTTTTATATCACGCATAATGGATCTTATTTTTGATGCTAAAGCAAGATGGTCATCATTTTTCAATTCAAGACTGAGCAATTTAATCATCAATTGGACAACTTCAAGTCTAGAGTGTGAGTCATACAATTCCTTCAACTTCTGTAAGGCTTTAAAAGCATTTGAAAATGGTGAAATATGATGACTCAACTCTTCATTTACAGATGCTGCAATCAAGGCATAGGCCTTGCTGTTCTTATTTTCCCAAATGGCAATCTCCTTATCTGAAGTGGGCTTTGTAGGTTCATTATCTCCTTCTCCTTCACAAACTCCTCTCCACAACTCATTGAAAATTAGAGTGTGTTTTATCTTGCTTGAACATTCAGGATATCTCTATTTTCTAGAGAGAACTACTCCAACAATTGATATCAATGAATGCATTTAAAAATATGTGTACCTTGTAAAAAAATGTGCTTTGCTGGCAATATACTGTAAAAGGTTGCACGTATGGTGGAAAAAATGCACTTCTAGTGGAAAAAATTCACTTCTGGTGTATATATATATATATATATATATATATATATATAATATACAGACAAAGGTATTATTTGGGGAAGGGTTATATAGGGGAGGTGGTGTATAGGGAAGGGCATATATGGGGAAGGGCGTATATGGGGGAGGAGTTGTATAGCAGGGTTATAAATGGGGGAGGTGTTAACTGGACAGGCAGAGGGGCAGTATTATAACTGGAGTGAGGAGGTATTAACCGATGGGAGTCAACGTATTGAACCCGCCTCCCACCAATGGTCAAGTGCCTCAAATAACATGTAACAACCAAGCCTGCTACCAATGGGCCACGATGGAGGAAGCGGTATGGGAGGGAGGTGGTATGGTGGTTTGGCATATGACTGGAACTTTACATCCAGTGAACCTTTGCACGATATGTTACAACCTACCATTCAACATACCATTCAACGTATATGACCTGTCGCCATTCAACATATATGTGATGATATATCACAATGAAGAGATATATGCAGTGGTATGGTGGTCGATATGACCAAGGTCGTAAGGTGGTATAACGCTAGGTGGAGAGGAGGCGGTATGGTGAAATGTATGTTATATAATGGACATCGTAACTAGTGAGGCGGAGTCAATGTTGGTCTGTATGCTGGTATGCATTATGGAATATGGGGATACCACAATGGAGTCAGAGTAATACCAATGGCGTTATATCAGTCAGAATAATACGATGTAACAAATGTGATATCAATGGTGTTATATCAATCAGAATAATACAATGTAACAAATGTGGTACCAATGGCTGTGGAATGATCTTCACGCAGGAAAACCGGTGGTATTATATATATAAAAAAATTTAACATATCCCAAAACGTAACACAATCACGGTCATAGCACTAGCCACAACACCACGCTTCGTTCTCTGTTCTCTGTCCACCTCTCAACGTAGAGAATGGATCAGGTATAACCAGAGAAGTGTACATGGTTGACAATTCAACACAATGTTGCTTCAACAAACTTTAGGGATACAACACACAAAACTCTAAATGGGAGCAAAGCACTGGCAGAATACAGGAGTTACAAGTCTTAAATGGGACGTGTGGTCTGATACCATGTTAGGCTAGGAGGTAACTCAAATGAATTATGTTTTTGAATTAAGGCTGATCATAGATATATGCATTGAGGGAGAGACTCTTGGGCTTCATCTCCTAGCGTCTCTGCATATTCCAATTCTCCTTATTTTCTATTTACACTATTTGACATCGATTCACCTAATCTCAATGATTAGGTGTCAATAAGGGATGTCTACAATTACGATGTTTATGCATTGGTGTACTTTTTGGTCTGATGAAAAACAGAGAATAACATTTTTGACCTCACCAATTGCCTGGACTAATGATCTGCCCAACTGAATGGTTTGTGCATCAGTTTTATCCCGTTTAGCCCTAATTTTCTTAGTAATAGATAATGGCATTAGATTTGCAGATGCACTTGAATCAACTAAACAATTATGGATATTGTAAGTAAAGATTTCAAAAGTTAACAAAAATGGGGGTAGAGAGTGTTAGTATCTAAATTTACAACATTAAGTACAAATTCGAGAGTTCTAAGAGACTTACCAAATACTGATTGAGAAATAGAAGCTTTGTCACCTACCGAAGGTTGTGGCAAAAATGCTTGGACAACTAGTTCATGCTGGATTGTTATCTTTGCGAGATCGAAAATTGAAATGTTAGCGCAGGCTCTTTTCTTATCCTCGATGATGTTATAATCAACACTTTCATTTCTAACAGGCAGTGCTGAAGTGTCCAGAGGCGTAGCTCAATTTGAAACTTCTGGAGTGATAGACTTGTTTTTACTGCTGGTGGAAGTGTTCTTTGTAGTAGCATTTCCAGAATTTTTTTGTGCATTCTGAGCAGGATTGGCTGGTGGTGAGATCCTTCTTAACAATTGCTTTTTCAACTCTTGTTTTATCAAATCATGTTTAGAATTGGCCTTTTGATCCTCAAATTATAACGACTGGTTAATTGCTAAGGAGGGGCTTCACTTTCAGGTGGGTTTTCAACACTTTTCTCGTTAGTATTGAGAATGAAATCAACGGCATTAATTGAGTGTCCAATACCTATACTTTCCTCAACCGTAGCAGGCTCATTTGTTTCTTCTGCCTACTCAGACTGGTCATTTGCTGGTAGAGTATCGACAATATGGGTTGCCATAGGAATCATGTTGTGGTTCCATTGTGGGCAAGTTGTCTTTGAATGCCATTCCTGATGGAAGGTACAGTAGTTGTCCATGCCTATGCTTTCAACAGTCAACACAACATTTGAGCTCTGGGCAGATTTAGCCGATTGGTTATTGTTATTCCTTCTGAATAAGGAAGACTTAGAGGGCTTGGCATTGGTGGATGCCTCACTTGACTTTCTCTTTAATTCAGATACTTCATTAGTGAGTGGCTTTAAAGATTTAGTCAAGATTTCAATATCAACAAATTCCTTTTCTTTAGCCCTATTTGAAGAGGCTAGAGACCTCTTTCCAGTCTCCTTGGAGTCTTTAAATTCTTCATCATCAGTGATAGCTCCAATGGCGTGCAAGTCTTTCTCTGCGACAATTGCTTCTGCAAAGTTTAAAGCCGATGTCCCCTTTGCAACTCTTTTAACGAACACATAAATGTTTGTTGGCAAGGCATCTGTGTAATATTCTATAGTAATAGTGTTAAGAAATCTAGGGCATTAGTATTAGGTGATTTCTCTTTGATTAGTAACTGCTTGTGAATGCCTTTTACTTCTTTAGATTACGATCTTATTCTTCTTAGATTATTAGTGTTCTTGTTCATCAAACAGTAACCAATACTTGAACATAAAGAGACACAGAGTGTAGGCTATCACCCTCGGCCAAAACCTCTCACTTTTTGAGAGGAAAACCCGCACAATTTCTTCTTATAGAGATTCCAATTGGCGAATACCAAGACCAAGACCCTTGACCTATTATCCACTCCAAAACCAAGACACTAGTTCTCAGATTGTACAAGTACCACGACAACGACTCAGAGCGGGGGTTGTCACTCTGATCCCTGCACACTCCATTCTAGCTGTCTCCTAACAACAGGCTATGGGGGGTAATCCCTATAGAAGAAAGCAATGAGAGACCAGTTGGCAACCAACTAATCCGGGAGACATGATTGAGTGGCCTAGCTACTTGGTTAATTTTAGCAAGATTTAAATATTAGATTAGATTTGAATGTGAGACCAGAGCCTTATGAAGTCAACTTCTTGCCTATTATTAATTAGATGCCAAGTAACTAGATGGACAATCGCTGCTTGAATGCTCAACTATCCTATATGCTATGCAAATCCTAAGATCTAGGTGTGATGCAAGAATCTTGGTTGATTTTAATTTAATGCCTATTCTAGATGTATCCTTTCCCTTAACTATTTTGAAGCTAGTCTCTAGAGTAGGTTGTGGGAAAGAGGCCAATAGGAAGAAAATAATGGCTTGATTAACGATACTTTCTGTTAGGCTCTAACAACTCGATGCCTTCGGCGGTGCAGAGACTAAGGATCTAACGAGTAAAAGGTCAACTTGTTAACCATTAAAGAGTTGCTAGACTCCTCAAGCTAGATGAGAAAGGTGGCCCTACTTACTATCAACCAAGCTTATGCTTGGAGATAAGTTATTAATGCAACTAGATTTAGAATGCATGTGCAAGAGTTATGAGTGATTCTTAGGTTAAGATTGCTTTATGCTTAAGTACTTTAGTTATGATTGGCCTTCAATTATGACAATGAGTACTTATTGATGAAAATTAAGAGGCATTCTTTTAACCACAAGAAGAATGTGCCAATTTAATATGTGCCAACAAGATACAACAATGCCCACAATTATTCAACAATTACAGGATGTGCCAAAATCTCGTAATAACTTATTCAATGATAATTGAAGCACTTAGAATAATTTAACCAATGCTTAACAAGATACCAATGATTATTATCACAACAAGTTTATCAATGTTCACAATGCCATAGTGATTATTACTTGAAACAATTAGAGATCTCCAAAGATATTTTAACAAGATAAATTCCATTGTTGCTTAACTCCAATTATCAAGAGCTATTCAATTAGATTAGGAGCCTTTAAGTAAATATCACTTAGATGCCCAAAAGATTACAAAGATTGCTCAATGAAAATTTGAAATAAGATGTTGCAATGCTTAAACCAAAATTGCCTAAGACGGTCGAGCTCATACCAAAATACAAGCAAAATTAATAAATTGAGGTGACACAAAAAAGTAAGATACATTGGTCGGAAGGCGATGAATAGGATAACAAAGTATGGCTTCTAAGGTCAAAATGGTGAGAAGGATAGGCAAAATGGATACAAAAAGGGTGCCAACTCCACGTCCCAATATCAGGTATGAGGATTTATGGTGCCAAATCCCAAAGAAGCAATGGTCAGTTGAACTGAAGAAGGGAGGTGGAATATAGGCTTGTAATGTGAGATGGAAAGTGGTAAGTATGAAATAAGGCGAGATGGGACTACGCTACCTCAATCGAGGTTTCCTAAGTAGTTCCCTTCCTATACCTATTGGGTCATTAGGGAAGGTTCCACTGGAATAGGATTGAAGATTAGTGCCCCTTTTAAATTCTAAGGTGAGGGAACAAGATCATGGTGAGAACCCCTTTTCCTTCCAGGTTACTCCATAATCCATGACAAACGCTGAATACTAACAAGCATAAACACCCGATTGCAAAATGAATAAAATACCTTTTGATTGGAAGCCCACCTTCCAACATATGGTCTTCCCAAATGGACGATGAAACATATGAGTAAAGGCAGGTGGTGGAGATATGAATGGCACATCATCATTGGGTAATAGTGGCTTTCGGCCTTCAGGGGCTGTTGGCTGGCCGGATGGAAGATGGAAAAAATTCTCCTATTGGGTGACCCACTTTTGGTGGTTAACAAGCCTAATTTACTTAGTCAAATTGAAAGCGTTGTAATCTATATTTTCTTCAGTTGGGCCTTTATCCTGGGGTGGGAACCCAAGTAAGTTCTGAAGTTAATGAAGAGCTGTTGATTGGGAAGAATTTATTTGTGTCGTTGTGATTGAGATTGGTAATTTTTCTTTCTTTAATTAAGTTATAAATCTAGTTGTGCTTTCATTAAGTAGATCTGTAATCTTCTAGGCCAATGAATTATCGAGTGCTAATTTCGCAAGGAAATTAACATTGGGTTTGCACTTAAATAAAGAGGCTACCCAATGATATTTGTTTGACACAAGAATGTGGGTTCATATGAGGTCCTCGGATGTGCAAAGCTTGGGGACTATTTTTAATTCATTAGAAGGGGTGTACACTAACTACAACAAAAATAAGACAAGATTTCCTCTTAACAAGTAGAAATTGACGAGATTTGGTCTAGTAAACATGTATGGTCGTCTATTATAGTTGTATTCTATGTTGCAGGTAACTCCTTATCCCCTTGCATGTCCACCCTATGGAATGCAAAGAAATGCAGGAATGCATTGGAAATGTGTTGAAACATTTGAGTTGGCATTTCTTAATTTTGTAATGTTAATATAAATACCATGCAACATTTCAAGTGTGTTTTTCCTCATAAGGCTTGTGTTTCATTGTCTAGAAATCACATTTCGGTTGGGGAAATTAATACTGGTTCTCATGACACACGCAAACAACTAAGCTTGCTAATAAACCTTTGATATGATGCTTAGACTCTAATTTTACTTGAATGACAATAAGAAAAGAAAATAAACTTCTAGAAATGTCAGTGTTTATTTTGAGATAATGTGAAAATTTAAAAAATTCCAATTTTTGAAATATTTATATCTTTGTATTTTGAATACCATGTTTCTTTGTTTCCAAATTTTGCGGGGTCATGTTCCTAGTCTATACCAATTTTAGAAACTTGTACTTTTTTCCTTATACTAGGCAACTTAATTATTATTTAGTACACTTCTAGTTGATCTATTTTGTACTTCATTTGTTATCTGTTTGGGTGACTATGTCTAAATTAATCACATTGTTACTATATGTTGCTTTCTGGTAGCATCAGATGTGCCCTAAGCCTCAAAATTTGCAGGGAGGCTAGGACACATCTATTCCAGAATACCTAGAAATCGTTTTGGGAAATTCCACTGGAGAAGGTTTTATTAAAATAATTAATTATTTTTAAAGGATGCCTAAGTCTAAACTCAGGAAATTAAAATAATTAATTCATAATCAAACTAGGGGTGAAATGTCTAGAAGAAGACGAGGATCAAGCCAAAATGATCTGAGCCATTGATTAGAATCTAATCTAGGTTGTTGGTTACTCAATGAGAAGATTAGAAGAAGAGGCTTGATGGGCATTTGGAAGACACATCGGGTGAGAGATCAAGAGATTGATTTCTGAAGAGAGCCGTGCAACAGTTGCCGGAGAAGTGATCAAGGTGATTTCTTGTAGTGAGGGGTAGGGATAATTTCTGGAGGAAGTTTTCTTGATCCAGAGAGTACAAGGAAGAGAGGGTAGAGAGACGTCCAGAGAGGCTGACCCAGGGCCACGCAGAGCTACAGAGGGAGTCCAAAATTTTATTGAGGAATAGTGGGGATCAAGTGCTGGAGCGATGGTGTGAGACTGAGAGGACAGAAGGCCGAAGTTGCCAGCCAACAGAGGATCAAAGGACGTGCAGCACAGTCCCAACAACAATGACATAGTGACTGTGTGGGTGTGATGCAGTACTGTGCAAAGGCAGCGTAGAGGCTCATCTCCAGCGTAGATTAGTGTCGGATCTTCCAGTGATAGGGTGAGATCATCTCACTACTTTTTTTTCCTAGTTAGATATCTGTATAGGATTGCAAGTTTGGGCATTCGAAGAATTGTACTAAGAAATTACTGCTTAATAATACAAACTCTCAGCTGCTGCACCGATTTTCCCACATTGGGTTTTTTCCGGGGACATTGGTCCAAAAACAACGGTGTCAATTGTGTGTGTTATTTCTTTCTTGCTCAGATTCTTGTTTCCGCATATTATTTAAGTTGTGAAGGCTGCAATTGTATTTACTTCGATATTTATAGTAATACACAGTAAATAACTTTCATGGATTAACAAGTACGAGAAGCAATATTAGTTTGATGCAGTCGTGATTCAGGGATCCTCGAATTTTCACACTTTATTGTATTTATTGCAACCCTAGGAGTGTTTCACCAATTTGATAACACTCCAACACTTTTGTACCTCTATAAATATTTCAATATTATGAAAAGTGTACCCTATATTTGTAGTTCTAATGATGCACTTCTAATATTTGTATATTTGCTTCATTTTGATTCGGTGTATGCGTATATTGTATTGATATCAACGATTTAGTTAGGATTGCTTTTAAACCTTAGCTAGAGCTATCAACAAGGTGGAATATTTGCACAAGCAATTGAAATAGATAAACTTGTTGAAAGTTGTAACTAGGTTCGATCTTCATAATTGTATTTGTATCAATATATACTCTATGTAAAGGCAAAAATATTATTATTATTAATTCTTATTTCTAGTTAAAAGCATGTTGTTCATGTTTCAAGGATTTGTTGAGTCAAAAGAGAATTTATTACGAGTCAATGTAATCTACTTAAGTCAAGTCCCATTTGGGCCCTTTGTAAAATAAAGAAAATTTATTTTTATTTTTCATTTTAGTCGAGGAGTAAAAAAGAAGACCAAGTCAGTCCTCCAAGAATTACAAGCTGGCCTGCCCTAAAAAGATGTGACTTTTGGTATAAACAGACAACTATAAATTGGTAAGAAGATTCATCTTCTGCAACAATTTTCTGCGAGATTTTCTAAAGAAAGTATACGAGTTTCCTGAAGTGATAAAGTGGGAAATGTGTTCGAAGTTCTGCTCTTTGAAAGGTATTTAAATTCTGCTCCTAGTATCTGAATTCTGCTCATGTGTAAGGCAAGGTTTGTTATTGTTTCTGTTGAAGTCTATCCGAGTTCTGCAGTAGACATACTATCCAAAATTCTGAGGAAAGGCACCATGACTACTGTGATATGATACTATATACTGCTTTGATACAATCCTGTAGAAGGTTGAATTGGAAGATGCTAATCTGAGCTGATGAACAGTTGGAAGAATTCTTGGAAGGAGGGCTGACTTGGTTCTTCTGGTGGTCTTGAGTCTAGGATATCTCACTTTGATTTGATTCTATAAGAAGAGAAGACTTTCTGGGTTTTCCCCCTTGTGGGGTTTTAACCTTGGGTTGGAGTGTATAACTTGAGTTCTTGTTTTTGTGATCTTCATGTTTTATATTTTGGCAATTGCTTGATGAAAGAAAGAACACAATTATAATAACAATAAGGCAACACTGATTTCACAAGTAATTATCATGTAAGGAAAATCCTCATCATTCCTTGTCTACTAAGAAATCAGATTCGTCCTAAATTTTCTGCCTGTCCTGAATCGGTCGAATTGGACACGATTCAGTGGGACACATGTCCTCCAATCGTGTTCGGTCGTGTCTGGGGAATGAGTCCATCGTTTCCTGATTCTGGGACACATGTCCCTTGATTTTATGGCCCATAAAGGTTGGTTTTGGGTCATTTCTTCCTCACTTTTCTCCATCTCTCTTGCTATGGGTGTGTGCAAGCGAATAACAAAGGGTTTGGGAGCATTTTGGAGACGATTTGTCTTATTTATAGGCAGAGGGATGAGTGCTTGAAGGGAAAGACAAAGACGTGGGATGTCTTCCCTGATGATATGGGTTTGGACAATAGTGTTGAGTTGGCATCTGCCAACTTGGATCTAATGAGCCAGTGCTGGAGCTTGTCACTTTTGATGATGGTGATATTGTTGAGGGGTCATCCTCCACACTAGCAAATGCAGAGATGACATTCGATACAAAGGAGGAGGATGCAACAAAGGAGAGCAGTGGTGAGCATGATGATGACAATGATGCTAATTTTGATGATGATGATTGATGACTCATGAGCTACCTACTGCCTTGAGGCTTGTATTTGTTTTGTATTTGCTATTTCTATTTGCCACTGACATTGCTACTACCTATGTAACACATTTTGATTTTGATGACTTAATGAGAAAACTACAGTTTCTTGTCTTTCTCCTATTGGATCATTGATGAATTTGTCATGTCCCTTCCTAAATTGTTTTGGAACAAGATTAATTTTTGTATTATGGGCCAATTTTGGAGCTAGTGGACCCCATTCGATTTTATTAGGAGATTAGACTTAGGAAAAGTTATTCGTGTTGTAGTTAAGTTACACATGGGGGCCACCCTCACTAGGGGGAATACACACTCCCTAGTTCGATTTGCACGGAGGTGGTTAAGTTTGGCATGATGTTGGTTAAGTAAGGGTCTAAGATGGGGGACGAATTGGAGGGAAAAGTGCTCCACGAAATCTATATAAGGAAGGAAACTCTCCTCATCTCATTCATCTTTTTGGGTATGTTGATTTCTCTTGGTTGCTTGAGCTGCTTAGCTGAGTCCCTCGCTGTTTAGCACGAATTCTTCAAGCGAAGAGCTCACCCTTTCTTCGGGGGTCTTCGAGTGCCACCCTAGGAAGGTTTTCTGCATTTTTCAGGAGGAGGATCTCATTGTGGTTTCTAGCAGTGGCATTCACTTCCAGGTGGTGTGTGTTACTGGAGGATGCATTGGAGAGGAGGCTGAGTTTGTTGTTGGTGTCTTGCAGCAGAGTTTGTTCGTGAGATTTTCTAGAGAGGAGGCTAGGGAGGATTGTCGACATTTGGGAGAGTTTGGGAGCTAGTTGAGCTTGTTGCTTGGCAGTGTGACTTTCACCCTACTTGGGCCAGCGCAGAGGCAGTACTGGGAGCTCACTCAGTGGGTAGAGTATCAACCCTCGAGGCCGAGCTTGCCGTGGAGGTTAGAGGAGATACTTGGAGTGGTGTTTGCTTCCCTTTCAAAGCTTGGAGGAGGATCTTGTGGCCAATTCTTGCAGGCCGTATCATTGGAGCAGTTTGGAGGGCGTAGCTGTAGAGGAGGCTGAATTTTGGAGGTTGGATTCAGGCTAAACCCTTTCTGCGTTTTTGTGGGTTTTGGCCAAGGAGCATGGGGTTGAAGTTTTATCATTTTCTAAGCACCAGAGATGGGGTTTGTTGTAGTTCCTTTCCAACTAGCAGTGTAGTTACTGGGAGACAGCCCAGAGCATTAGAGGAGCAGTTATCTTTCTCACATTGTGATTATTGTTTGACACCTGGGTTCTATAAAGCTTGCCCTTGAGGTAAGCCCAGGTGCATTTCCATACTATTGTACTTGCTCCATTGCATTAATAAAATGGATCAACTGATTCTCATTTCTGATGTATATTGAGTATTTGCTGATCGTTTTTATTTTCCTATGTATGAATCGTATTTGCTTTTGCATATCACTGTTTGTTTAAGATTAGAACATTACAGAATCTGTCACAATTGTATTTGTATGCATAATGTTACTTTGTAAAACTTACATCTAGATGAAGATCTATGTTTGAATCAATGAATTTGTATCTTGAATGAAAATTTGTGTAAGAAATATCTAATTTCTAATATATATATATATATAACATGTACAAACGTGTCTTGTTAAGGGGTGTCAACATGCTTGAGTCAGACACTCGAATTCTCGTGTCCTTCGTGTTCCATGTCAGGTGAGGTAGTCTGTCTATGATTTTTCAACATGATATCAGAGCAGAGGTGTTGGAAAAAAGGGGCAGTTTTGTTGGCGTATCTCCAAAACAAGTTCATTGATCTTTTTGGTAAAGGTTTCTGTGGTAATATGCAAGGTTCTAATATGGATTCATGAGGCTTCAAATCTGTAGAAGAATTTTGGATTTCTTGAAGAAGTTATTTGTAATACGAGTGATTTGAGAATGTACTTCTGTGATTTGAGACAACTCCTCTGTAATGCGAACATATATTACTCTCTGGTTCAAACTGTGATGCAAATATAGTCATAGGGTTTCCTCCATAGACTGAAATCCGATTCATCTCCTTACACAACAGTGATGCGAAGACTTGTACGAATTTCTGAGGCTAGAAAATTGTAGTTTGATGCGGATGTCTTCTTGAGTTGAATGTGAGGTTTTGTAATGGCATATGTTCTGAATGTGATGCAAGGTTCCTCGCTATGTTACAACACAAATGCGAATCCTTTGGATTATGCTACGAGTTATCCTCCTCACATAGGAAAGATTCATGCGAATCCATCTACTTAACAAGACTGTGGTTTTCCTCTAAAGTATGACTATGATTTCTTGGGTTAACCTTGATACAAAGCAGGGATCCAAATTCCTACTTTGCCCAGTGATTCAAATCAACTAGAATGCAAGTCATCTCACAAGACATGACTGTAATATGGGACTGTAATCTAAGTTGTTCCTTGATCCGAGTTCACCCTTCTATGCAATTTTGACATGATAGTCATACGAGAGTCTCTTCTACTTAGAAAATGATGCAAATTAGTAATGCAAACAATATTGTTCCCTCATTGGCTTCAACTATAATACTGCTTCATAGATAGTGATATGTAATATCTATAATACAATGTTGCAAATTTACCTTCTGGACATAACAATGATACAAAGAGACATAAAGACTAATGCAAACAAGTTTGATATAAACATAAGAAACTCCTTTTGGGTTATACAAGTTCCTCTTCTAAGATATAATGCAAGCCTTGAAGTTAAGCATCCAAGTGTGGAAGGTATGAATTCTTGAGGAGGGGTTTATACGAATCTACAGTGTTGGAACAATGAGAGTTCATTTAGCTCACATAACAGTAGTATTTCTTTGACATAATGATAATGCAAAGAATGGTAATGAAGATTGGAAGGTCTCCTCTTCCTACTCTTGAAGTCTTTTTGAAATCTGAAATCCATCCGAGTTCAGCGAGAGATCCGAGATGTATCTCTTAAGCGACCTGAGATGCCTCTCTATGGCCTCTTGCCACACGATATAGCGAGGGTCCTAAAGGGTGTTAATTTTTGTGGAGAGGCATCAGATGGTGTTCTAGTCTCGAGACTTTGTGGAGAGGCCAAAACACATGAGTTCTCCAAAAGCCATAAATTGTTTATGGAAATTCCACCTAGAGATGGGTCAATTAAATTAATTGACCAGAATTAAAAATTTCTGTAAGTCTAACATAGGAAAAGTGGTTAATTAATTGGAATTAATTGAGAAAGATGTGAATCATCTATAAACTCACATGTATTGACTGGAAATGATCTCAACCATTGATTAAGTTTTAATTGTGGCTGTTGGAGTCCCAATTGGAGATTATAATATGAGGTTGATGGGTAGATGGAGAACACACCAGTTGCCTAGGCAGGTTGCATTCCCAACAACAATTCGATTCAATAGTGGAGGTCGAGCAAGTGGGTGAGTAGCAGGTGGTAGAAGAGGTCAGCAGTGATCCGTAGAAAGTTTTCCAGTTCCGGAGAGTCAGAAAGAGGAGGCTGAAATTATTCTCTAGGAGGCTGTGCAGAGGCAGTGTGGAGCCTTAAGTGAGCAGTTCGATTTCGCTGAAGGGGAGGATGTTTTTAGTTCCAGAAGCTGGTAAGATTTTCCAGAGGGTTGGAGAAGCATTTTCCCAGTCAACAACAGGCAATATGGCTAGATTGGCAGTAGTTCCAGACCAAGTGTGTGAGGGTCTGCACTAGGGTGACACAGGGCTTGGTAGGTGGACGACTTGCTTTTCAGAGGCACTCAGGTGTTGGGATTGTTCGGAGAGGGTAAAGTCCACCAACAATTTTTTGCTAGTATTTCTCTTGGGTAAAATTGCCAGTTTGGTGACATTTCTATTGTACTCAGAATTTCTGTTGCATAATAATACTATGAATACTTAGCTGCTACAACCGGTTTTCCCACATTGGGTTTTTTGAGGGTCTTTTGTCCAAAAATAGCGTTGTCATTTTTCTGTGCGTGTGCTAGCATTTCTTAGTTTCCAACGCTTTTATTTTTTGTAGTATTTTATTTGTGAAGATTGCAGTGTGATTAATTTGTTGTCGTCGTAGCAATAAAGTGCATAAGTAATTTTACAGTTAGAAGAATTAATTTCACTTGCTGCACTAGAAATTCCATTGAAATTTAACATGGTATCAAAGCGAGTTTGACAGATAGGAAGCTTAGAAGTGGAGAAAGGAAAATTTGCTGTTCAGAGGGAGCAGCAGGATGAATATTTTGGGGCTATGCAGTGCCTAGCCAGCCAGTGTGAATTTCTAGGAAAGGGTTTGATTTTCCAGGTGCAGTTGGAAAGCTTGAATTGTTTGGAATAATGATTCCAGCAGGCAAAGGGAGTAGCAACAAGTTAGTATTTTTGTTGAGTAGATTTCTTGTTTGAGCTCGGAAGGGTTTTCCAGTAGTTTGCTAGAGCAGAATCAACGCCGGGTGGAAGAGAAATAACACAAATTTCTACTCAGGATGTCTTCTGTAAATTTTCCAAAATTCTCTAGTATGGCTATGGACACAATTGATATTCAGGGGGCTTCAAAATTTTCTTACAGATTGGAGGATGAATTTGCTTGTCTAAATAGCTCAACTTGATAGGGTGTTTGGTACATAGATAGTGGAGTGTCAACTCACATGATAGGTTAGAGAAGATTTCTCTACATTCAATGAAGAGCAGATGGACTTCCAGATTACGATGGGAAATAGGACGAAGTGCACTCCAGTAGGGAGAGGTACCATTGACGTTCAGAGGGAGTCAGGAGCAAGTACAAGCGCCACACATGTACTACATGTGCTAGGATTAGGCATAAACCTGATTTCAAAATCCTAGCTATAGGGTAAGGGATATGATGTTTACTTCTTAGGGAAGAAGGTGTTTGTCAAACACCTAGTTGGAAGAAGGTGAAGCATATTGGACTTCGAAGCAACAGTTTATATAGGTTGCAGCTTGATTCTCCAATGGCACTAGTAGGCAGCGACAATAGCAGTGGGAAAGACTTGAATGAGCTATGGCATAGGAAAATGGGACATTTAGATCATGCAACACTTAGAATGCTCAGGTAGAATGTGACAGGTGTTCCAGAACTTGGCAGGGAACATGATGATGTCTGCAAAGAGTGTGTGCAAAGCAACATTCCCAAGAAGTGACAGTAGAGCTGATGGCATGTTGGGATTTATACATTCAAATATTTGTGGCGCTATGTCCACTAGAGCTTTTAGTGGGGCCGAGTACTTCATCATCTTTATTGATGAGCATTCTAGGAAAACCTGGATCTAGTTCTTGAAGACCAAGGGTGCGGTTTTTGACCGCTTCAAGGAGTTTAAGGCTCTGGTGGAGAATGCTACAAGGAAGAAAATCAAGGTGCTTCCCTCAGAAAATGGTGGAGAGTACACAGATAAAGACCTCATAGATTTCTGTGCGCAGGAAGGCATAAGAAGAGAGTGGACAACTGCATACAGTCCACAACAGAATGGGGTAGTGGAGCGAAAGTATAGATCTATAGTTGGGGCTACAAAAGTGATGTTATATGACCAAGATTTGCCCAAGTTCCTATGGATAGAGGCATGTAACAAAAAAGTGTATATCTGGAATAGATTTCCTCGTAAGGCATTGGGGAAGATAACACTAGAAGAGGTCTTCTTAGGAAGGAAGTCCGAGGTAAGTCATTTCAGGATCTTTGGCAGCATAGATTATTGCCATGTGCCAGTGAGAAGTGTACCAAGTTGGATCAGATTGCGAAGAAGGGGTTTCTCATTATGTACAGTGAAATCTCAAGGGCATACAAGATCTATGTTCCTAGCAACAGGAAGTTATAGTGAGAGGAGACATAAAGTTCCTGGAAGAGAAAGCCTTCAAGAGGCCTTGTGAGATGGCAGCATGTGATCAGAGTGAGCCAACAGAAGCTTCATTGGTCTAGTAGTAGGGGCATCCAGTTGGACCACCAATAGGACAGTCACAGGGATCTAGTATAACGACTGGTACTAACATTTCCTTTTGTAGAGGAGATCTAGTGAGTTCACAACAGATGAAGCAACAAAGGCAGGATGAGGAGGAGCTAGTTGAACCTTCCACTACTAGTGGTCGAACCAACAGAGAGGTTCATCAGACATTGAGAGATGTGGAGGGGTTCATTGGGGTTCCTAGGATGAATAAGAGAGAGCGCAGACAACCTGATAGGTACCAAGCATTGGTGGCTCAAGTAGTAGAACCTTCCAACTTTCAGGAAGCCACACAACAATCGGGTGTGGGTAGATGACATGGTAGAGGAGTACAACTCTATCATGATGAATGATGTTTGGGAGTTAGTGCCGAGGCTTGAGGACAAGTCAATTGAAGGTTCTCATTGGATCTAAAAGATCAAGTATGTTGCAGACGATAACATGGAGAAGTACAAGCCTAGATTCGTGGCAAAGGGGTATGCACAAAAAGAAGGGATAAATTATGAGGAAACCTTCGCCCCAGTTGCCAGATACACTTCTATCCTGTCAGTTATATCCCTAGTAGCTCAGATGGGGTGGTAGATTCACCAAATGGACGTCAAGACTGCATTCTTGAATGGGTTGATAGAGGAGGAGGTGTAGATAGAACAACCAGAGGGCTTCGAGACTCATGAGAGGCACACTCATGTGTATAGGCTGAAGAAAGCTCTATACGAGCTCAAGCAGGTTCTCAGGGCATGGTATGGTCTGTTGGAAAATGTAACTAGGTTCGGTCTTCATTAAATGTATTTGAGTCATCTTGTAATGTACTTGTCAAAAGAATCAATTTTTTTTATTAGTATTATTGTGACTTATTAAAGCATGGGTTTCATGCTTGGGTCAGCATGTTTTAGGTCAAAGTCCCCATTGAGGACTTATAGGATTTATTCTGAGTGAATAGATTCATTGTACTTTTAAAGAGACCCTTCTTGGGGTTTTGAATCATGTAAAAAGGTTTAGTATTGAGTCAGATATAATTTATGTATCCTCCAAATCAAGTCGGCCTAGAAGAGATCAAGTCAGCCTAAGGACATCAATTCGACCTCCCTTGAAGACTGTAAATAGAAGCATGTCGAATTCATTTGGAGTATCTCATCTCAAGCATGTTCCATATCTCTAAGTAAGCCAGAGAAGTGCAAAGTGTGTCTAAGGAAGCTAAAGGAAGTGCGAGTTGGGTGGAGTTTAAGGAGAAGAAGAAAAAACGAAATTTTGGTGCCTCCTCTCTCTTTGTTTCGTGCCATAGTTTGGGAGATCGAAGTCTTCCAAATTTTGTTAATGCCAAAAGCTGGTTGATGTTGGAAGTTGCTACATAGTCAAAGTTGCTGGAAGGGAGGTCGAAGATCTGGGAGGTTGACTTGGTGTGTAGGGAAGGTTTGATCTTTGCCTAGGGTGAAGAGTCCCAAAGAATACTATTGAAAGGAAGAAAATTTTGACTGGGTTTCCCCTTGGGGGGGGGGGGATTTGCCCTAACATGGTGCCTACATTTGGTGTCCATTGTTTTTGCTTTAGTAATTGCTTGATGAACTAAAAGAAAGAAGATATAAAGAAAACGTAATAAGAAGTCAAGAACATCACAAGTAATTATGAAGTATAAGAAAATCTTGAACAAACTTGAAGGAGCCTCAAATTATAGATCTTGGAAGAAGAGGATTGACCTCATCCTTGAAAAGAACAAGGTACTAGACTTGGTCAAAGGAAAAGTAAAGAAGCCTACAAACGACTGTAGTGTTGCTGACAAAGTAAAATTCAGAGAATTAGCATTGGTGGGCATGACTCTAATGGTAGAAGGAATAAAGGACAATCTTGTCCCATTTATAGCCAACGTCAATCATGCTTAGGAAATGTATGAAGCCTTGTCAAAGTTATTAATCATTAAGAACATTGGTCAAGTGGTAAGCTTGAAGAATGAACTAAGGACCAGAAAGATGACTAAAGAAGATACAGTGGCCTCCTTCTTTGTGAAGAGAGCAAGAATCAGAGATGATCTTTTGACCATTAATGAAATTGTTCTAGACAAAGAACTCTTGATCACTGCTCTATTAGGATTTTCACCTACTTTGGGTGCATTTGCTGTAGGACTTAATAGTTGGAAGGAAGCTCCCACTTTTGAAAAACTATGGACTGCCTGCAATCAAGAAGAATTAGGGATCTCATTAGTTGCTAATCTTGAAGGAGTTTTAAATGCCTACATTGCTCAACATAAAGGAAAGAAATCGAAAGGACCAAGGAAGAAAGTTGACATGTCCAAGGTAGAATGCTATCAATGTCATAAAAAGGGTCACTACAGAAGTGACTTTCTTGACAATTCAAGAAACAAGAAGAGAGAAAGGGATCAAGCCAATGTTGCTGAAGAGGAAGAACTAAAGAATGCCAAACCCGAAGAATCTAACATAAGGGACTTACACTACTAAGTCCTTTGCTTGTAGCCTTAGATATCTTATTTTATATTTTTGATGTTTTAGAATTTATAGGTTTTTAACATGGTTTTGTAAAAATACATTTTTTTGTTTTTGTAAGTTTATAGGTATCCCTCAAGCTTTGGAGGGAGCCCCCAACAACTCCTAAAGATATTTATCTCATTTCCTTTCAATTTTTGGTTTCATCTACTCATTTAGTTCTGATTATATTAAATACTTATCATCATTCTCCCTCTATTGCGTTGATTAGGAAAAAATCTGCTATATTCTCAAGGAGTATGAAAGAGGACCTCTCAAGACAAGGTTTGTGAAGGAACAAAGGTATGCTTTAAAACATTGTTTTCTATATAATAAATGTTTATTCATTTGACAATCTATTACTAACATTGTTGTGACTAGCTATTGTGAATCATATTGATTCTTATTTTGGGTGATTCATCACTTGATAAATCTATGCCCCTTCATATTCTTAATTGATTTTATAGAAATCCAAAAAGGTTCTCTGGAAAACCCTAAACTAAGGGCATGCTAATATGAGTGTCTGAAACTCTAAACTACTTAGTGTTATTGTGAAATACTATTTGAAGTTCTTTTTGATGATGTCATGTTTGGGATTTCAGTATGATCATGAATTCTTAATTTAGGGTTGAATGATAAAGTCTAAAATCCCGAACCTTTGATGTTTTCATAATTTTGGGTGTGCTATGTTCTTATGTTGAGACCCTAACTCATTAACGTTTGGTTGAATGTGTAAACAAGACCCTTATAATGTCTTATAAATGATTTCCTTGGAATGTGTGATCAAACCCTAGTTTGTTGATATTTATGAAGTTGGGTTTGACTAACACATGATATGGAAATGCCTATGCATGATGATGAAGTCCTAGATCTATGAGTTGGCCTGTTTGTCGATGGTCTTGGACCCTAGGATTTGGAGCTAAGCCCTAGTCAAAGTTGTTTTTCTAGGATGACAGTATTTGTGAAATTCTAGGGTCTTGGAGTTGAACCTTAGTAGAAGTAAAAATCTTTGATGTATGATGACAATATGATGATTTGAGATCTGTGTAAGATTGTTGAAATTTGAGTTTTAGTTGGAATTGATGTTTGATTGAAAATCTAGGGTTTGCAACTAACCTTGGTGGAAGCTGGTCATGTTAATGACTATGCTGTGATTGTTTTTAATTGATTCTTTTGTATGAAATCTAGGATTTGTATGAATCCCTAGTCGAAAGTCTAACATATGAATTCTGAAAGTTGTTAGATGCCTTGTAAATCTGTATTTGTTTGAATTGTTTCTAGGGTTTGCTATATGTTGTAGTAGGGTATGTCACACCTTTGAAAGAAACATTGAAACCCTAGATGGAATGGAAGTTTTTATGAAGTAGTTTATGACAAAGTCCCTAACAAGATGTTGAAGAGAATGTGTCTCTCGTTTAAGTTTGGGTATCTGATATATGTAAGGTTGAAATGCTTCTGTAATTTTGATATGGCTAACTTAATGTTTCTATAGATTTGGTTGTACTTGCTATCTAAGTTGTGTAGGTACAGAATCTTTAATATGGTGAAGATGTTCGTTGATGTGATAAGCATGATGGGGATGATGATAACTCTGATGAAAATGGTTAGAAATCTCGAAAGATTCTTCGATGATGAAAAGAAGAATCTGATCTCCCTGAGATTAGGAGGGAGTCTGGATAAAGAGATGCTCCTTGGTTGATAGGGAGGGCATAACTTGGTTTTGATTGAAGAATGAATTTCAGAGGGTATGTTGCTGCATGAGAAGTAGGAAAGGAAAGTGTATAATTAAGGAATCTTTTGTCAAAGATTTGGTCGATAGTTCTACTGTGAAAAGATGAGAAGCAACATCAAGTTGTCTGGAAGAGCCCAAAGGTTTGTATTTGATTATGTACATATGAAAGTATATTATTGATTGGGGTTGTGTTTGTACAGGTGAATCTCTTGAAGGTTTTGATCGCATGTTGGTTACCAATCTATTTGATTGGGAGAGATTGGTTATCCTTGATTTGCTGGATCAAGGAGTGTTGAGGCTTTGCGAGTGAAGCATTTCCTAGGAAGACATCTGTCCAACACTTTTTGTTGATCTCTACGTCCCGAAGTTGGAAAGGTGGTGTTAATTACAGAGCTCTGTTTTTGGATACACACCTAGATCTTTGGGTTGGTGGTTAGCAAGTAAGCCTGATGGTACCTAGAGAGACTAAAAGTTTGAGTCCATCTTAGTCCCACCCGGATTAGATTGGTTGCCTTGGTCAGGAATCTAGTCCATGGCATTGCGGTGCCTAAAGTTCTTCATGGTTCATATAGTTGAGTTCTTCCTTCTACTTGTGTATGATGAATAGCTCCCTAGTTAAGAGTGAGTGTTGGAAGATGTAATTAGGTTCGGTCTTCATTAAATGTATTTCAGTCATCTTGTAATGTACTTGTCAAAAGAATAAAGAAAAGAATTATTATTATTATTGTGACTTATTAAAACATGGGTTTCATGCTTGGGTCACATGTTTTAGGTCAAAGTCCCCATTGAGGACTTCTAGGATTTATTCTAAGTCAATAGAGTCATTGTACTTTTAAAGAGACCCTTCTTGGGCTTTTGAATCATGTAAAAAGGTTTAGTATTGAGCCAAATATAATTTATGTATCCTCCACATCAAGTCAGCCTAGAAGAGATCAAGTTGGCATAAGGGCATCAATTCGACCTCCCTTGAAGACTATAAATAGAAGCAAGTCGGATTCATTTGGAGTATTTCATCTCAAGCAAGTTCGATATCTCTAAGGAAGCCGAAGAAGTGCAAAGTGTGTCTAAGGAAGCCGAAGAAGTGCAAAGTGTGTCTAAGGAAGCCAAAGGAAGTGCGAGTTGGGCGGAGTTTAAGGAGAAGAAGAGAAAAGAAATTTTGGTGCCTCTCTCTCTCTTTGTTTTGTGCCCAAATTTGGGAGATCAAAGTCTTCCAAGTTTTTTTGATGCCGAAAGTTGCGACATAGTCAGAGTTGCTGGAAGAGAGGTCGAAGATCTGGGAGGCTGACTTGGTGTGTAGGGAAGGTTTGATCTTTGTCTAGGGTGAAGAGTCTCAAAAAATACTATTGAAAGGAAGAGAATTTTGATTGAGTTTTCCCCTCGAGGGGGGTCTTTCCCTGGCATAGTGCCTATATCTGGTGTCCATTGTTTTATGTGCTTTTGCTTTAGTAATTGCTTGATGAACTAAAAGAAAGAAGATATAAAGAAAACGTAATAAGAAGTCAAGAACATCACAAGTAATTAACAATTATAAGAAATTCTTTCTTCCTTTCTGATTGTTTAACATGGTCGGATTGGCAACTACTTGCAGCGAATGGGATTCGTTAATAGTGACACAAATCCCAACTTCTACTATTTCATTTTAGAGGATGAGTCACTTATCCTAGACTTGTATGTGGATGACCTCTTCCTTACAGGGTCATCAGGGCTCATAGATGACTGCAAGAGAAATCTGGCAGCAAAGTTTGATATGAAGGATTTAGGGTTGATATACTATTTCCTAAGATTGTGTTATGAATATAATTCATAACAAGTAAAGAAATAAAATAAATGTAAATATTAAATAAGCAAATATTGATTAGGTTAAATAGTCATTAAGTTAAGTGAAAAGGCATGTCTAAAAGACATGCCCAATCACGGAATGACACCTGCTGAGGTATAAATTAGGGTCCTCGTTGTAACATTCATCAACTTATACATTTTATATATATAATAAATTATTATTACATAATACCTTTTGTGTATTTTTACATGCAAGTCTACAAGCTATCAGTCTTTATGCTTTAGTGGTATAAGAGCCATGGCACACAATATAATGATGCGAGTCTTTGGATGTTGTTTGCCGCACAATGTGCCATTACGTTCACATCATGAATGTGTTGAACAGTTTAGTGAAGTTCAAGAAGCATTTCAACGATTAGAAAAATCATGTGCAGAAGTTGCAACATGTCTAAAGAAAAATTATGCAGAGGAAGATGATAGCGATGGTGAAGAAACAAAACAAGAGGAAGCAAAAGAAGAAGATTTCGATCAAAATGATGATAATGATGAAGAAATAGAAGATGATGACAAAGAAAAAGAAATTGAAGATAATGACGGTGATGGAAGTCTTTCCACTACGACATGAACCTTGGACCGAGTGGATGATGAAATTGTAACACAATTTTTGAAGCAGGAGGACAAAGTGAACCCATGGAAAAGCAGAGGTTCCAGTCGCAGTCTCCTCCTATTCAATTTGGGGGCGGAAATCCACACAAAGTCATAACAGTCATGTTCCAGCTCTTGGGCAGAAGCGGAATGTCTACGTCTCAACTGTACCTTCTGTATCTTCCAGTGGGCTTCTTACTTTAAATCCCGCTCCATCTCAAGATGGTAAAATCTTTGTCAAACTTTTTGTGGGATTTGTTCCTAGGAATGTAACTAAAGATGATATACGACCAATAATTGCTGAGCATGGGAATGTACTTGAAGTTGCTTTAGTTAAAGATAAGATAATTGGTGAACAACGAGGATGTTGTTTTAATTAGATATGCAACTATTGAGGAAGCACACAGAGCTATAAAAGCACTTGACAATAATTATACAATACTTATGAGTACAACACCAATAATGGTCAAATATGTTGAATCTAAGAAATGCAGAATTGGATTATATGCTCCTAATCCTGTATTTGGACGACAGAGGTTCGGTTATGGAGCAACGGGAGCTAGAATCGTTGTAGCCCTTGGTCGTGGCAGAGGAAAGTGTCCACTGAGAAATGCACACCACAAGGGTGGACAAATACGGGGTTCTTCATTTGGAAACTCTTTTCTGAATGGAAATCTTGTAACTTCTAGATGGAATCCTTTGGGCACCCTTCCCATGGTGGGAGCAATGAATGGGCCCAGAGTTCATTGCATGGTTTTGCATGGAGACTTGCACAGATGGCCCCACAGATGACTGGTCCAGGATCGAGCACTTCAACTTCATGTGGGTAGGCCTTCAATGCAGCTCCTATGCAACCACAAAGTCATCCATATGGTCAACAATTGCCTCAATTACATCAACAGGTACAAGACGAAAATGGGGGGATAGCCATGACACTGGTTTTCAGCATGCAGCAAGAGCCACGGGTGTGGATGGTAGTTGTGTATGATGTGATCAGATGTGGGTCTCAACGTTTAATGGTCTCCATCAACCTTGAGACACAATTGTTTATTATTTGGAAACTCCATAAAAACTCCCCACTAATACATCACGACTGTTGGTCATACACCTGTCAGTTTGTTAATAAGGCTTTTAATATATATATATATATACATGTACAATGTTTATATAACTACATAGTATATATAAACATATATATAGTGTTATATTTGTAACTAATATATTATAAATATAATTTAATTAATTAATATATTTTAATTAATTAAAATTATTATTTAAAAAAAGAAGAAGAAAGGGAAGACAACCTTGGACTCAAAATAGAGTTACTAGCAAGCCACCAGTGACGGAGACTTTCCACCTTCCATATGCCGAGACGACAACAACAAAGACAATTGCCAACAATATAGCTTTGAGGACAAAGCTTCTAAAGGAAGGGGCTATGTTATAAATATAATTCATAACAAGTAAAGAAATAAAATAAATGTAAATATTAAATAAGCAAATATTGATTAGGTTAAATAGTCATTAAATTAAGTGAAAAGGCATGTCTAAAAGGCATGCCCAATCACGAAAGGACACTTGCTGAGGTATAAAAGCAGTGTCCTCATTGTAACATTCATCAACTTATACATTTTATATATATAATAAATTATTATTACATAATACCTTTTCTGTATTTTTACATTCAAGTCTACAAGTTATCAGTCTTTATGTTTCAGATTGGAAGTGTGGCAGAAGGACGGGGAGATCTTCCTTGGTCAAGGGAGATATGCTACAAATATTCTTAAGAGATTCAAAAGTAAGATTGTAGACCCTTGTCTACGCCCATGATCACCAAATGGATGAAAATTGACGCCCCAGATGACAAGGACGTGGACCCCACCTTTTATAGACAACTCATCGTTTTTGTCATGTATCTGGCCAACACTAGGTTAGATATCTGCTTTGCGGTCAATGCCCTCAGTTAGTTTATGGTGGAACTGAAGAGGGTGCATTGGAGAACAATGAGGCACATTTTGAGGTATGTGCGTGACACAATAGAGTAAGGTTTGAAATATTAACTGAGGGGAAGACGCCAGACTATGTAGGTTCACAAATGTAGATTGGGAAGGTAGTTTAGTGGACAGGAAAAGTACCTCTAGGTACTGCTTCAGTGTTGGACAAGGATGGTTTCTTGGTGCTGTAGGAAGCAGAAGTTAGTAGCACTAAGCTCTTCAAAGGTAGAGTATATGGTACCTAGCATAGCCACATGCAAATCTATATGGCTTCGTAAGCGGCTGGTAAGCTTGTTTAGGCAGAGGATGGAGGCGACTGGTGTCTACTGTGATAATCCGAGTTGCATCAAGTTCTCTGACAATCCAGTGTTTCATGATAGGTCGAAACACATATATCTTTGGTGTCATTTCATCAGAGATTGTGCACAGCGTGGAGCAGTCTAGCTATAGTATGTTTCCATAGTTGAGCAAGTTGCAAATATACTCACGAAAGCTCTAGGGAGAGCTAAGTTTGTGTATTTCATAGAACAAATGGGTATGGTGGAGAACTCGTTTCAGTAACAGGGATAGAGTATTTTGGATACTTCTCAGTTGTAGTAGTTGCAATAGTAGCAACAACAATTGAGAGGGAGTTGAGTTGTAGTGAAAATGCAGAGTTGGAAGCAATAGAAGTTATACAATGTAGTGTCAACAACAACACAGATGCAACATGGTTCAACAATAGTCAGTGGCAGATGAATCAAAGTTAGTGCAGTAGTTGGTGAAAGTAGCAAGCCACTGCAATTGTAAGATATCAACAACGTGGTTGGAGGATGTTGCAGAGACAAGGTGTTGTGACAATTGTGCAACAGTAGTTGGAGAGAACACCTTCCTCGCTAAGAGAGAGTGTTAGTTTTTGTAGCATCGGATGGTGTTCTAGTGTCGAGACTTTTTGGAGAGGTTAAAACACATAAGTTCTCCAAAACCCAGAAATCATTTCTGGAAATTCCACTCAGTGATGGATCAATTAAATTAATTGACCATAATTAAAAATTTCCTAAGTCTAACTTAGGAAAAGTGGTCAATTAATAGAAATTAATTAAGAAAGGTGTGAATCATCTAGACACTCACTCAGATCGACTTGGAAATGATCTCAACCATCGATTAAGTTTTAATCGTGGCTGTTGGAGTCCCAACTGTAGATTATAAAAAGAGGTCGATGGGTAGATGGAGAACACACTAGTGTGGATACTCATTTGCTTAGGCCAGTTGAATTCCTAGTAGCAGTTTGATTTAGCAGTGGCGATCGAGCTAGTGTGTGAGTAGCAGGTGGCAAAAAAGGTCAACAATGATCCGAAGGTAGTTTTACAGTTCCAGAGAGTCAGAAAGAAGAGGCTGAAATTATTCTCTAGGAGGCAATGCAAAGCCTCAAGTGAGCAGTTCAATTTGGTTGGATGGGATGACATTTTCAATTCTAGAGGCTAGGAGGATTTTCCAAAGGGCTGGAGAAGCATTTTCCTAGTCAGCGACATGTAGTTTGTTTAGATTGGCAGTAATTTCAAGCCAAGTGTGTGAGCGTCTGTGCTAGGGTGATGCAGTGCCTATGCAGACCAGGCAGATGACTTGCTTTTCAATCGCAATCAAGTGCCGGGATTGTTCGGAGAGTCGGTAAAATCCCTCGTTAAATTCTTGCTAGTATTTCTCTTGGGTAGAATCGTCAGTTTGGGGACATTTCTATTGGACTCAAAATTTATGCTGCATAATAATAATATAAGCCTTAAGCTGCTGCAACCAATTTTCCCAGATTGGGTATTTCTGGGGACTTTTCTCCAAAAAGAACGATGTCATTTTTGTGTGTGTGCTAACATTTCTCAATTTCCAACGCTTCTATTTTCCGCAATATTTTATTTGTGAAGATTGTAGTGATTAATTTGTTGTTGCCTTAGCAATTAATTGCATAAGTAATTTTACAGTTAGAAGAATTAATTCTAGTTGTTGCACTAGAAATTTTATTGAAATTTTAACAAAGGGGTACCTAGAGGGACAACTACTAGAGTGCAACAACAATTTGGAACAAAGTTCCACTATGACCACAACGTATGCCCCCTTCTCTTCTTGGATTTTCACCAATGGGAGGAGTCCCAGTCTCCCTCCCTTGCGATAGATATTCCCTAGGATAAGTATGACATGAGGCAAGATGGCTCATTCAGTGGAAAGGCTCACTAAAGATGCAAGCTTTGGGAGAAGCTAGAAAGGCTTTCCACAAAAAACCCAGTGTAATAGATAACTACATGAGACTTAGGTTTGATGTGTATGCCAATTTATGGGTTCATGCAAGGTTAGGGTAGCTAAGAGAAAAGGCTTTGTATGATGTACTTCAACAAGCAGTTAAGCATAAACCTTTAAGAAATCCCCAAGTCAAGGCAACTTCAAGGCTTTCCATTTGGTACGAAGGCTAGGGCATCAAATATCTTGAATTTCAACCGTGTGATTGACCCCCCAAACTAGAGGAGACTTAGAAGAAATGCTAGCACGAGAAACTATTGGGCCAGTTTTGAAATATCTCACTCATAAGGGATTTCGCACCAAGCCCTAGAGGGGCTACCTATTCTTGAAGGGATGAAGAATGAGGAGGGAGAAAAGAAGGTGAAAATAATGATGTTTCGTTACGTTGATATGATCACCAAGGATTTCCAGACTAGTGCTTGTCTATTGGAGAAAATGGAGTCAAAATTTACTTCAATTTATGAATTTCGCTCAAACAAGAGGTCATAATGCAACTTTCTCTTACCTTAATGAGGCAACAACAAAACTACAATAGAAAGTCTACACTTTGTTCACAATGTAGAATGGAGTTTTGAGGATGCAAAATGCAATATAGCCCTCTAGGAACATTCATTCATCTTCATCAACGAGTAATGCATGAAATTATTCAAATAACCATAAATGTTCTCATAAATTCACATCAAATTAGGGCACATTCAAGATCTTGAAATGTCATTCCATACATTAGACATATAGCAATGTAAAATATAGCATCAAAATGTACTTACTAGACAGAGAATTTATCCATCCATCACCACTGTGAAGAGGAAGCTCCAAGAATATACAACAAAAAATTCCATACATAAAAGTGCATTACAAACATTGAAAATTCGTCCAAATTGCAGGTGCAAGTTCTTTCTCAATAGAAATCGAAATCCAAAATGATGATAAGTTACAAAGGAGGCTCATCTCTTATTTATATGAGCCTTAGGGAATTCGATTTTGTTCAATTAGTATAATAATCTTCTAAAAATGACTTTAATGTGCACAAAAACAATCCCATTGGTGACAAGCCCACCAAATAGCTCAAAAATACTCAACAAGCCTTCCAAATGAGGGCGAATGATAAAATAATGGTGCAAAAGGGCCGTTGGAAGGCTTAGATGATAAGTACTCCATGTGCCAAGATGAAGAGCAGGGCTCTCAAAATAATTACCAACGAGGTGGCCCCTTGGTTTCCAAGCAAAATACCTGTGGTGCTCCCAAGTCGTTGTGGGGCACAATGAATGGTCTCATGGGTCTCCAACTGGATTATACATGTCCATGCTCGATCAATAAGGGCTAGAATGATGACATAGGCCCTCCCATGTCTCTCTGGATGAGACAAAACCCCTTCTGGGCCTTGGGTTAGTTACCGAGTGTGTGGCTGGCTGGGCAACATGGTCCAAGTGCATCATCATCTCTGAATACCTGGGGCACGAACAAGTGGTACCTTGTTATGAAGAAGCCCATGGCATGACAATCAATGCTCTGTTGTGGTGGAGGTCCATGGCTCTCAACGCTCACCCTATAAGTGGCATCATGACTCTCTAGAGGGATTGGATCCTGTATAGGGAGACCAAGTCCAAATGGAGACCCACCTGCAATCCTGTATATGATCCAATGCGTCCCCTCACCTTCCAGAACAACAATTCATTAGTGTAATTGAGTAAATAAGCTTACAATCCAAGGGCAAAAGTGGACACATCATAGTGGCATGCCCTTCCAAATGGGCTTTAGAAGGTACATGTGTTTCCAAGTTCAAGATAGGTTAATAAAGGACCCTATTAGGTGGCTTCATTCTCTAAGGGAGTGATACGTCCATGGTACATCCATCAAATGGCAGGGGTCATGTCAAATAATGATGTAATGGAGAGGGGACAAAGGGAGGGCTACAAGCCACATGCCATGGTACAAGGTTAGCTATGATGAGGGAGGCCCACACATGGGTGTATAGATGTAGGAGGGAGCAATCCTAGTACATTAGTTACCCTGACCTTTGTTTTTCCACCTTCATTCATATACCTTTTTCCTTTTATTGATATTTCTTTGTTTTAACTATTTGGGGCTACAGGGAATGAGAGCATGATGTGTATGATAAAGCAATGAATACCCCCTTAACATTGGGCAGTTCATTGCCCACATGGGGTTGGGACAATCATGGTTTCCTTAATGATGCAGGGGGCGGTAGGAACTAGCGTGATGGCCATAATGATAAGGGGTAGGGCTCATGTTTGGCTTTTTTCCACATGCTAAATTTATATGCCAGGACCGCCTTTTGCATTTAATGGTACATTTCCTACTGATTATGGCCAAATTATGCTTTTAAGTTTGTTTTTAGCTGCATGAACCTTTGGGGCATCGTTCGAGGCTTGACCCATAGTGTGGGCAAGCGGAGGGGGAGGATAACTCCTTGCGGACCCAATGGACAAATGTGGACCGAGATGGGAAAGTATACAAAGGGGTTATAACGAGTGGAGGGCAGTGAGATGTGTGTTGTTGGCAAGTAGGACCACACAACCAAAATTAGGGTTTCCCATGTACTGCCACTCCTAAATCTAGTAGCCAATAGAGGAGATCCCATGGAACTAAGATACAAGATTAACCACCAAGCTGGGACAAGGGAACAAGAATACAATCCAAGCCCATTCTTTCCGCTGAATCTCCCCACTAATCCTTGTTCAAATGTGTCCAAGGAAAGCAAGAACACTTAATTACATGATAAAGCCATACCCTCAGTATCAGAAAGCCCACCTTCAAACATACGATCATAACAGATGGGTGAAGGCACATAATGGCTGGCTTAGGTGGTGGAGAATGGTGGCACATCAAGTTATCTGGTGCTTGCAAGGTGTTGTTGGGTGCCGACTGAAAACCAAACTAGAAGAAAAATTTCTCCTATGGGGGTCACCAACTGGTGGTGGGTAACATCCGCCTCCAACTGGGACATGAGTTCTCATTAGCTTGTTCGAACCATGTACTTGATGGGGAGAATTGTGGGCACATAATGAAGATTGTCAAGATTGTGGAAACAAAAGAGAAAAAATGAAAGAATCATAGCAGGAGTCTTTTCCACAAGAAAAAAGCAGGCATCAAAGTCTTATGGAAGAAAGGATTACATTCGTCATAAGAGGAAGATGAAAGTCAAGGTCCTGATTATTTGAAAGTAATGTTGTATAAACCCTAGCCAAAGGGTTGAACTAAATGGATCTAGGGTTTATGCCCTAGGATTTATTACTTCGACTAACAGAAACCCTAACCCATGAATGATGTTCTGAATGAGGCTGTTTTACTAGATTATAGGATGAAGTTGACAAGGTGGATGCATGAAGTTCATGGATTAAGGGGCTGTTTATCTTCAAAAGATAAGTACTTTATATCTCCTTGTTTGTTATCTTTATGCCTTGTCCTTTTTGTTCTTTCATGATCTTCTAACAAATGTTGCAGGGCAAGATAAGTTCTTTCTAAAGCTTGACTAGTAGAAGCAAAAAGCGGAGGAACATGGCATACCATGAAGATTGTGAAGAGCATGAAGGAAAACTCTGTTACAATATGAGATAGACCATGCAAAGGAATGATAACCTCAGAGGGAGAAAGCAATAAGATTATGAAAAATTCCACATCTTGACTAAAGGCTTTTGTGATTTGACAACTTTGATAATGTTGCTATATGATTTGGCTTCTTGAAATAAGTTATTGCAGGAGTATGTGAATAGGCTGAAAAGATAGTTTGTTTGATGATATTGTAGCTGCTATTTGATTCGATTCGGAAGCACATGGATTGAGTGGATGACACCGATGATGATTTGGAAGAACATGAAGACCAACTATTGTTATGCAAGGATAGAAGGCATGTGCTAGCTACTGTGAGGAAGTTTGGATCCTTGAAGTTGACAGATGAACAATTTGCTGACAATGTTGTTTGGTAATTGACAAGATCTAGGAGGCTCGAAGTTTGATATGATGTGACGCTGTTAAGAGCCGAGAAACCCCATCGTAGGAATAGAGCGTGAAAGAGTTTGGGTCCATAAATTGTTTGACATCTAGGAAGATTGAAGCTTAGGTATGATGTAATGCGAGGAAGGAGCTATGTAGCTACTACTAAAGATCTCCACGAAAGAACAGGTAGCCAGTGAGCGAGACAAAATGAAGCTTATGGTTGAGTCTCCCTAGTTGAGAGGGATCAAGGATCTATTTCCTGTTTGAGTTGGAATGAGAATTACCTCGCTGATTGAGAGGGAGTGATGAGGGACACCGTATTCTTCATGTATCATGCACTAGACTAGGACTAACAATCGTAAGTCTTAGTGAAGGTATTGTTAGGGAGAATGGATGATTAGTTAAGCATCTAGGGCTGGCACTCCTTGAGGATTGGAAATACAAGATAGGAAGTAGTCCCGTGGACCGACACTCTTTGAGGATCAGATAGTGTATCCAAGATAAGAGTGGTCGAAGAGGACTAATATTCTTTGAGGATTGGAAATCCAAGAGAAGAATAGTCCTAAAAGGACATACATGGTGAACATTCGGATGGGCTATGTGCCTTAAGAGGCTATGGTGTTGTCCATATGTTTGCCTCCCAACATTGTGCTCTAATCTAGTGGACAGATAGAGCTTGTTAGTCAAGGCCTTGCTATATTGCTATTTGACAACGCTAGTTATGATGTTGATGCTTGAAGATGACTTATCAATCCAACTCTTCTTATGAGAACATTTCAATTTGAGAGTATACTTGTACCAGTTATGTAATTATGAATACCTCCCTAGTTAAGAGGGTGTTGAAAAATGTAACTAAGTTCGATCTTCATAATTGTATTTGTGTCAATATGTACTCGATGTAAAGGCAAAAATAATATTATTAGTAATTCTTATTTCTAGTTAAAAGCATGTTGTTCATGCTTCCAGGATTTGTTGAGTCAAAAGAGAATTTATTATTAGTCAATGTAATGTGCTTAAGTCAAGAGCCATTTGGGCCCTTTGTAAAAGAAAAAAAATTGTTTTCATTTTTATTTTAGTCAAGGAGTCAAAAACAAGACCAAGTCGGCTTGCCCTAAAAGGATGCAACACTTTGTAAAAACAGACAAGTATAAATTAGCAAGAAGATTCGTCTTCTCTAGCAATTTTCTGCGAGATTTTGTTAAGAAAGTTTATGAGTTTCCTGAAGTGATAAAGTGAGAAATGTATCTGAAGTTCTGCTCTTTGAAAGGTAATCAAGTTTTGTTGCTAGTATCAGAGTTCTGCTCATGTGGAAGGCAAGTTCTGTTATTGTTTTTGTGGAAGGCTATCCGAGTTCTGCAATGGACACACTATCCGAAATTCTGAGGAAAGGCACCAAGACTATTGTGATATGATACTAGATACTGTTGTGATACATTGCTATAGAAGGACGAATTGGAAGATGCTAATATGGTTGATTTCTAGTAGCATCAAATGGTTGATTTCTAAGTCTCAACATTTGCAGGGATGCTTAGATACATGCATTCTCCAATACCCAGAAATCGTTTTGGGAAATTCCACCCAGAGACAGTTTTATTAAAATAATTAATTATTTTTAATGGGACCCTAAGTCTAAACTTAGGAAATTAAAATAATTAATGGGTATTAATCTAAACTGTGGGTGTAACTTCTAGAAGAAGGCAGAGATCAAGTCAATATGATCCTAGCCATTGAGTAGAATCTAATTTGGCTTGTTGATTAATCAACGAGAGGATTATAAGAGAAGGCTTGATGGGCACTTGGAGAAGACACAGAGAGAGTTCTGAGAATCGATTTTCTGAAGCAAGTCAGCTGCTGGGAGATTTTCGATAGTGAGCTTTTGCAGTGAGGGGTAGGGATAATTGGGTTGGAGTATCTTCTCCAAGACCCAGGATCAACATCAGAGAGGCAGAGAGACACCAGGAGGAGGCAACACAGACCTAGGAGGGCTTGATGCTAGACCAGAAGGGCCCACACAGAGCTGACGCAACGCTAGAAGTGCTCATGTAGAGGTAGCGTAGTCTTCTAGTGCATAAATTTGAAATCTGTCGAGGAGTTAAGATTTCTGAGTCGGGAGGGCTGGAAATTGCTGCAGAGGGCAGACGCTTCTGAGTTGGGTTGATGCAGAGCTTGTTGAGTTTGATCTAGGGCTTATGTAGGGCCAACACAGAGATAGCCAAGGACAGTTGGTTCAGCTACCGGAACAACCAAAATTGCTGGGTAGAGTGAGGTAATCTCACTAAGTTTTTCTGCTAGTTTATTTCTCTGTAATTGGATTACCAGAAGGGCATCCAAAGTTTTATTCAGAAACTACTACTTAATAATACAAAACCCTCAGAGTTGCTGCACCGATTTTCCCCTATTGTGCTTTTCTGGTGACATTTGTCCGAAAAATACTGTGTTACTTGTGCTACTTTCTCTATTTGTTTTATTCTTGTTTTGGGCAAATTAATTAATTAAGTGAAAGCTGTAGTGTATGTATTTCAAAACATTTGTCGTAGGAAACTACAAATAACTTGTTCATGTAAATCTAACAAGTAGAAGAAATATCATCAATTGCTGCAGTAGGGATATCAGTTTAGGAATTTTCACATGGTATCGGAGTTGCAGGTGGAACAAGAAGAGTAGTGCCATGGAACCTAACACTGAGCAAAAGAGGGAGATCGAAAAAGTTGTAGGAGGTAGCAATTTGAAACCCCAGAGGGTTTGCGCAGTCCTAGCCGGAGGGTTGATTTTCGAGGCAGTCTCTCTCTGAGTGATCGACAGAGGGAAAGGAGTTCCAGTGCGAAAGTTTGTTGGGGCAAAGGGAGCAGCGTTGAAGCCTCAGCGCAAGAAGCTGGTGGGAAGTAGATTTTCAGCGGGTAGATTGTTGGGCTAAAAGACATCAGAAGAGAGAGGAGAAGCACGGTTGAGGGAACTTTTCCTCAGTCGACTTCTTGCCAAGAAGTTCGTTTTCTTATTGGTTGAGCAACAACAGTAAGAGCCAGGGAGGAGATATTTGACATTTGTGGCAGAGATGGTAATCAATGGGTTGAGGGATTAGGATAGATTGGATGGAGCATCCAACTATGTCATCTGGAAGACTAGAATGTCATTCATTCTAGATGAGCATGCCCCCAAGACATATGTTGACAACATGGTGGCTGTGCCTGCAGATGTAGATCCATTGAAGAAATACAAGGCCAAGATGGCCAAGGCAAGAAGAATGATTCTCGACGGAGTGAAGGATCATGTTGTCTGTCACATCGTTAGAAGAGGGACTGCTAAGGAGATGTGGGATGCATTGTCTATGTTTTATGAGGGATCTTCTAAGCAGTAGAATATGTACCTTGAGCAAAAACTAAGAATCTGCACAGATGCAAAAGGCGGAGCGTGTGGATCCATTCCTCACGAAGCTTCAGGAGACCCGTGATGAGTTATCTATTGTGGTCTCTACACCTGAAGACTCAAAGTGTTGAGATTTGCTACCGGAGGACAGGTGATTCCCTAAGGCTTTGATCTTTGGCCTAGGGAAAAGTGTCCAAAAGAATTTAATTTTTCTCCTAAAGTGACTTCATAATTTTTATAAAGTCAAATCTAATTTAAAAGTGACTTTAAGTGATAAAGTTACTAAAATCTAATTTTAAAGTGACTTTAATAAAGACAATGTAAAATTAGAAAGGAAAAGTGACTTTGGAAATAAATGACTAAGTGGGTCTTTATTAAAGTGGGGTGAATTAAAAAAATAGAAAGTGAGATTTAAATGAGCATTTAATCTCAGCCCTAGATCTCAATCTATTTCAGCCCTTGGATTTAGGGATTACCCAAAAGTCACTTAGGGTTAGATTAAAGGAGGAAAAGGAGGAAAAGGTCATTCATTCTTTCATGAACAGATTGAGAGAAGGAGAGCAAGAGAGCAAGGGAGATTTCTGGACAGGGAGGAGAAGGAGACAGCAGCTTGGCACACATTTCAAGACAGCATTTTAGCAAATCCGTATAGCTGAGTTAGCACACAGTGAAAGGTAGAATTTGGGCACGATTTTCTAGAAATCCGTACAAATGCACAGAAATCGAGGAGTAGAAATCCGTATAGCAACTGGATGTACCTTGGCACGCAAATCGAGGCAAATCCGTACAGTTGTACCACTGGGTTTTCTTGCACAGAAATCGAGGAAATCCGTACAACGTATTTATGGCAGCTTGCACGATTTTCTAGGCAGGCTGTACAACAACATTTAACGCTGAAATTGGGCACAAAAATCAAGGAGGCCGTACAACATTTATTGCTGTTCTGTTCTGCTGTTTGCAAGTTTTTCCAGTTCACTGTGAGGCACGGAAAACGAGATAAGTTGTAAAAGTTTGCTTGCTGATTTTTTGCTGAATAATTCCACTGTAAAAAGCATTTTCCAGAAATAAGGAGCTTTCGAACTAGTTTTCCCCAAGAGTTGTAGGGGGTTTTTCTAGGGTCACCTTGACCAAAAATCAGTGTTTAAATGTGTTTAATCGCTGTTTGTATGTGCTGATTTTGTTTGTTTGTTTGTTTGTTTGTTTTAATTTCTGCATTTTCCAGCATTCTGTAAAATTTCCAGAATTTGTGTTTTCAACAAAATTTATTTTTTCAGTTGTTGAATGTATGGATATGGGAAAGGGCATTTAACTATTTTGGAGAAATAAGGTG
>APFE031356597.1:0-45370 GCA_000404065.3 Pinus taeda | reverse complement strand
GAGTAGACAAATGGCAGAGACAATTTGCTAAGTGGAAACCCAGAGAATCTTCTAGAAACTTCTCATATGACACTTGCCTCTCTGAATTCGCCCAGGGATGAGTAAGAGATCATGAAATCTCCAAGTGGAAACAAGAACTATCAGTAAAATGACACTAATCAAAAAACCATAAGCTGAATCACCCGTCCACAAATATCTATATATGGATCCCTCATCATAGAGATCTAGAGGTTGGAATTTTGTAATTCGTAAGGAAGTGCTATTGGTTTCTCTTTGAGACATTGTATTGTTGGGTGAGAGTAGACAAATGGCAGAGACAATTTGCTAAGTGGAAACCCAAAGAATCTTCTAGAAACTTCTCATATGTAACTTGCCTCTCTGAATTCACCCAGGGATGAGTAAGAGATCATGAAATCTCCAAGTGGAACCAAGAACTATCAGTAAAATGACACTAATCAAAAACCCAGAAGCTGAATCACCCCTCTACAAATATCTATATATGGATCCCGCATCACAGAGATCTAGAGGCTGGAATTTTGTAATTCGTAAGGAAGTGTTGTTGGTTTCTCTTTGAGACAATGTATTGTTGGGTGATCTTTCTTTTTATGAGGTGAAGAGGGCTTTCATGCTAGGAGGATGATGCTAGATCAAACAGCTGGGTTGTAATCCTCTCTTCTACTATTAATAAAGTTATTTGAGTTTTCCTCCATATAGTTGTGTATTTGTGAATCTTGCTATTTGTGAATGCAATTATATGGTTAATGTATTTCTAATTCTGCATTGTTTATGGTATTATAGATCTCTATGCTTTGATGGTGTTTTGTTGCTTTGCCTCTACAGGTATTCTCTAAAGTAGGACAAGTAGGAAAGGAGTGGCAAGCTCTATCAAGGGAGAGAGGAAACAAGCAAGGAGCCAAGCAAAAGATTTAGGTTGGTACTCTTTGCTTCTCTCTTATCTATCGTACATAAAGGAAATCACAAGTTACTTTGATTATTTGTTTCTAAGATAGCTACCCGTCTTAGTGGGACTAGCAGATCGAAAGACACTAGTTTTCCCAGAAATAGGGACAAGATTTATGTGTCGGATGAAAGTGATCTCAAGAAGCTTATCTTGAGGGAGTTTCATGTCAAGCCATATTCAAGTCACCCAGGATATTAGAAGACATTGACAACGGTGAATAATTTATACTATTGGACAAATATGAAGAAGTAAGTGACATAGTTTGTTGCTAAATGCTTGGATTGTTAGCAGATGAAAGCTAAGTGTAAGCATCCAACTAGTTTGTTACAGCCTATTCTAATTCTAGAATGGAAATGGGAGGTCATTTATATGGATTTCATTAGAGATTTTCTAAGGACATTGAAGCAACATGATTCCACAATGGTTTTGGTTGACAAGTTTTGCAAGGTAGCTCAATTCATTCTAGTGAAGAATACTTATTTAGCTAGTGAGGTAACACAGGTATTCATCAAGGAGATAGTGAGGTTGCACAATGTTTCGTAGAATATTGTGTCAGTCATAGATGCTAAGTTCACTTCTAGGTTTTGGAAGTAATTATTTGTAGGTTTGGGTACAAACTTTGCCTTCAGTACAACTTATCATCTACAAATAGATGGACAGACAGAGAGGGTCAACAAGATCCTAGAGCATATGTTGAGGATGTATGCCATACATCAACAACAGAAGTGGGAGGAGTATATTCCATTGGTTCATCAACTTTATTGAGGATGAGTTTGTTTGAGACACTTTATGGGCAGAGTTGTAATACTCCCATCAGCTCGAGTGATCCAGTGAACATGGTACTTATATGAACAGACATGTTGGCAGAGATGGAACAAGAAATGGAAGTTATAAAGAAGAATATAAAGGCAACACATGATAGAAAAAAGAGTTTTACAGACTAGCACAAGGCATTTAAGGAGTTTCAGGTTGGGGAGCATGTGCACTTACACATCGAGCCTAAGAAGAGCTCCTTGAGGATTGGATCATATGTCAAGTTGGAACTTGTTGACAGTGCCGGATATTCTTCAACCAAGGGGGTCTTCCCAATATGAAATACCAATTAAACCTCACACCTTTTGGAAAAGGAGATCCATCCAGAGTATCGACTCGGTTGCCATATATTCTTATAGATTTTCCTTGGATTTAGTTGTCAGCAAGAGAGAGAAGCATGTATGTGCCTTTGAGAAAAACAAATAAGTGTGCCTATTGAATGCTTAGTTGCAGGTGTATCAAGTTTCTTCTACTGCAGACGGAGGAGAAGTGAGCCTCTTAAGAGAGAGTTAATAGTACCACCCTAGTAGGGGCACATACAAACGAAAATAGAACCACCTAACAACAAGAAGAATAGTCCACATAGATGTGACAATTGTTACACCAAGTACACCATATTTTCAATAAGATAAGCACTAAAATAACATAAATAATTCAACTACTTTAGTACAAGTGAAAGAAAACATGAATCATAAACATTCAAAGAACAATCTAAAAAATATTCACAATCCATGCATGAAAACGTGATGGCCATCAGACTTTAAGTATTAAGTAAAAGTCTGAAGATACATGTATACAACAAACATCACTAGCTCCAATAGTGTAGCATTGGAGCCACAACTTGCTCCCCAAAAGTATTCTCTATATCTTTGATGCCTTATGGGAGAAGCCAAGTTGAAAAGTCATTTTCTCATACAATGAGGGTGTATATATAACCAATGAGTTGATGCTTTACCTCCCTTGTGACTCTTTGACTACCCTAATGACTATTTGACTTCTTATGACTTTACAACTTTACATGAATCTTCATCTTCTGTACATGTCCTTTGGAATTCCACTTTACAATACATTTTCGAATAAGAAATTACATAATCCACAAGAATGATGTGGCATATGACGACTCATGACATGACACTACTGACATGGACTTCTTGATGACATGACAATGTCAAGCTATTCTTGTTGTTCCTTTCTATATGTCTTCTTGGGAATGCTCTTCTGTCCACCTCCATATGGCTTAGAGGTAATGAGTCTTCAGTGATATCAAATCTTGAGCTATGGTCAAAAATTGGTGTTGTTTTTCTTTCCCTTCATTGATCACCTTGCATAATCAACTACAATGGTGTCTTTCAACATATTTCCCTTCTCCATCTCCTTCTTCATCATCATGTCATGGTATGATAGGGTACCTACATATTCAATCCACTCATTACAAGATGATATCAGTATGATAAATCCCTAGTCTAAGATGTTGCATGTTGATCCCTAACTGAGCCATAACTAGATTTCAGGTTGAGGCAGAGGTTCAGTGACTATGAAATTGCATAGTTTAGGTAGTCAAGGGTGAAGCTTGAGCCTTGATATTGTGCAATGCACAGTTTAGGATGGATTGAGCAAGTAGATTGTGCAGTTTTGGAGCTTAGTGAACCAAACTAAAAGGTTGAGCACTGATTCTTCCTACTATGCAATTATGGAAGGAAAAGTAGGTTGAGTGACTGTGCAACTATGCAACTCAAGAGCTCAAGGGCTGGGCTTGAGGTCAAAGACTTTGTAATGCATAGTTGAGGCCAGGTTGGAGGGATGAATTGCGCATTTTTGGAGGCCAAGGTATGGGATTGAGCACTAAAACTACGCATTGCGTAGTCTTGGGAGGTAGGAACTGCACAATGTGAAGTGTCAAGAGGCAAGGTTTTAGCTAGAGGGATGATACTATGCAATGCATAGTTTAGGAGGGTTGGATGAGGCTAAGTTGGTTGGTTGGAGAGCTCAAGGGTTGGGCTTTCTACTGCGCAATTATGGAAGGAAAAGTAGGTTGGGTGACTGCACAATTATGCAACTCAAGAGCTCAAGGGTTGGGCTTGAGGTTAGAGACTATGTAATGCACAATTGAGGCTAGGTTGGAGGGATGAATTGCACAGTTTTGGAGGCAAAGGTATGGGATTGAACACTAAAACTATGCATTGCGTAGTCTTGGGAGGTAGGAATTGCATAATGTACAGTGTTAAGAAGCAAGGTTTTAGCTAGAGGGATGGTACTATGCAATGCGTAGTTTAGGAGGGACGGATGAGGCTAAGTTGGTTGGTTGGAGAGTTTTTAGAATTTTACTAAGTGTGGAATCGATGAAGTTGATGTAAACAATGATAAGAATCGACTGTGATCACACACTTAGAATGCTTGATGAAAAAAATCATAGATCATCAAGGACACATGAACAACATACTTCCCTTAGTTTGACAACTTTGTGTTGACTCACGACAAGTGCGACACTACAAATACACTTTGTGATGACTGTGACGACACTTGTGCGAAAATGCTTACAAATTTGGAAGTGAGTGTGATGGATGTTTACATGGTAAGATCAACTAATTTACACAAAGGTAACCCCTTGAAACCACCAAAACAAGCTCATATACATTGTGTAATACTCAACATGCAAAAATACAACATTTTTCTTTTCTTACAAAAGGGACCAAAACACTTAGAGAACACACATAAAATGGATTTCAATGTTTGCAATGACGATATGCAACACCGAGGTAGGCTCTAAAATTTGGTACAAACCAAAATTTTGGAGGGCGTTGTAGCAATGACAACAACACCTTAGTATTGCAGGCAATTCGATATCCTTGAGAGGATTGGACTAGTGGCCTACAAACTTGCACTGTCTCTAATAGTGAAAGTCCATGATGTTTTCCATGTTTCATTTCTTAAGAGACATGTAGAATATGTTGATTAGGTTATTGTGGATTTATAAGGAGAAATCCAGTCGGAACCTCAATTTATATTGTAGTGGAAATAATTCATGCTCCGAAATAGAGCAATCAAGCAAGTTAAAGTGCAGTGGAAGCACTTTGGTCTAGATGATCAAATGTGGGCTATGTATTATTCATTGTTTTCCAGTGGAGGCAAATGAGTGTTTGGTATATGTACATAGTTATGTATGGTTTTTTATTGTAAATATCACAATGAGATGTGTTATAAAACTTCAATAAGTAGTATGGTTGTTATGTTGTCATGATTGTCATGATGGTTTTTCTTTTTGAGCAAGATATTATTTGTAAATACTGCAATGAGTTAGGTTATAAAGATCCATGGGCAGTATGTTTTGGTTTTCAATAGTTTTGTTGGTTCTAGGTATCATAGAACATCAAGGATGGTGTTAGCCTAAGGGGGAGGGGTCTATAACGACCTCGGGTTAAAAGTTCATGTAATAAAGTTGATATGTGAAAAATAAGACCAAGGTCATGGGACACGCATTCCAAGCTAAATGTTGGGGAAAGTATATTAGTGGGCATCACTTGATCGTTTATTATGGCTAAGGGGAAATTGGCAAAGGCATTGGAAAAGGCTTTGAAAAGGAAAAAATGCATTATTCACATTTTATTTATGAAAATAATGGAAAATAGGAGAAAAGGGAGGGGAAAGGTCACAAGTTGCATGCGAGGAGGAAAATGAAGAGATTAGAGGCATCAATAATAAAAATACATTAGAGCATCAGTTTGAGGCCTTTTGTCAGTTCAACTTTGGAATTAGTCCTAGAGAGGAGAAGAGAACCAAGAGGAGAAGGAAAGAAAGAAAGCAAAGGAAGGACAAGGGAAGCAAGGAAAATACGGATTAAGCAAGGAAAGGCTAGATCAAGTGGATTCAACATGAATACTTGTAGGCAATAGGTTGCATGTATGATTTCATAGCTATTTTTGGCATGCATGTGTGTATTTGGTTCACTTGTTGTCATTGGCATGGGTTTTGTCAAGTTTCAATAATGGTTTTAGCCCTGCCTTTCCATTTTCGTACAACCATGGTGCGATGGGATTCATTCTTGATTGAGACTTGGATTGCTAGAAGGTTTTGTATCTGAGTGAGGTGGTCTCAAGAAAGTACTAAGGGTTGGGGGTGGAGACGGTTTTCTTCGGCAAGCCGTGAACAGGTGGGTGGAGATAAGAAAATTCCTTAAGGGATGGTGAAGGAATTTTAAGGCATCCAAGCTCGGTTTGGTTTTGTGATCTAGGGACCGATTTAGGTGAGATCATGTTAGTGTGAGGGTGGAGGTGGTTTATCCTCTAGATTCCCTTAGTTATTTATGGATTGATTTATCCCATGAGATCCCACATTCATTCTTGGAATATGGCACATGGATGATCGGTTGAAAGAAAGATTTGGTTTAGCCCAATTGATGAGTCTCATCATTGGGTAATTATATGGGCCTTAATTCACCTCCTCGCTTAGTCAAACCAAATTTTCTCACAACTTATTACATGTTTTATGAGATGAGTTAGAGTTGGATATTATGCTTAGTGGACTAATATGCATTGAATGCAGGATTGAAGGAGAAAATCAAGGAATTTTTGCAAATACTAAGGTTAAAACTCGAATGGGACGAGGGAGAGGGATTCTAGGAGGTAAATCCTCCTCATTTACTTCTCCCCCATTTGAATATTCCTCCATCCATCACACCAGCCCGGAGTGCAAGTAGCCAAGCCATGAGGATTAGAAGGTAGCCGAGCAAGTGAGAGACAAAGAGCTAGTTTATCTCGAGTTTGAGAGCTGAGTCTGCCTAATTTTAAGGAAGTTGTTGGGGAATTTAGTTGTATAGGTAGAGAGGCCTAGAGCCTCATTAGGATTCTAATTTTTTTTGTAAAACTCTAAGCTATTTTCGAGCTCCAGACTTGAGAAATTTTTATTGAAGTATTTTTTTGTTTTGGTAATAAGAATGAGTTTTGTTTTGATCCAACACTAAGTTAACTCAGAGGGTTGAAGCTCTTGGTTAGGGCCCAACCCTAGTAGCCAAGGCTCCTCTTTCTTGTGTCTGTATGTTTAGATTAGTCTCATAGCTTCATTGTTAATTTGCTTTTAGATGTGTTTTCATTGCAAGTAGTGTAGGTTGGATTGGTTGTTTATTAGTTTGCTTCCATTTGTGCCTTAATTCAAGTAGCAGGTTAGAAGGGATAAAAGGAGTACTGCAAGGTTGTTAGCGGTGTCTTGGCCTCATCTCCTCCCTTTGGGATCATGATTTGAGGAAGGGACCCTTGTGCACCCCCAAAAACACAGATTTTCTATTTCTTTCATAAGCTTTAGAGTTTACTATATTTAAGTTAGCATTTGATCAGTTTTGCAAAGTAGGATTTCATTGCCATCTCTTCTATCTTCACTCTTGCAGTAGATTCCATCCATGCTTTCATTCCCTTCCGAAACTTTCCTTGTGCATCATGTAGGCAGTTAGTTCATTAATTATGCTTTTCTAGCTTATGGGAATGATTCTTGTTTACATAGCTTTATGGGAACTATACATGTTTTATGTAAAACAGGTGCTTCCAAAGGAGACAAAGACTTCATAGCCAACAACCATCTTCCACTCCATCCACCATAGTCATTCCTTGTTTTGACCATCGCCTTCACTAGTTTTCATCATTTTTCATAGAAATTCTTCTAAGCACATTGAGCAAACCCAACCATCCTCTATCTTTGTTGTTATTTCTAAGTGATCCTAGACCTTTCCTCACTTCATTCCACCCAACTACCAGCTTACCTAATCCTTCCATCACGTCCAACGCCTTCCATTTTTCTCTCGGTTGTATCCTGTAGGTTTACAACGAATCCTGTAGGTTTCTAGTACATCTTGTAGGTTTTCCTGAAATGGCCTGTTTTGAGGCCAAATTGAGGAAAAACCTCTAGGAAGTCACCAAAAAAATTTTGTTTGCATACTTGATTTTGCATGAAAAGACAAAAAGACAAAAAGAGATTTATTTCAGTCCCTTTACTTGCACATTAGTGATGTTTGATACTTCTTACTTACATGCTTAGATAGTAGCATTTGGTTCATGTTAATTTAGCATTATTGCAAAGCATAGTTTCTTGGCAGTTAATTAAGAAATGGTACTATTTAGCATTGAATTTCGGTTTTTTCCATTATTGCAGTAGAGTAGCCCTCCCTTAGAGCATATTTCCCTTTCTTCCATCAAGAAACCAAGCTTCTTCTGACTCCACAGAAGTTTGGCTTGAAAACCTTAGTGGTCTCTCGCCAGCTGAATCAATGACAAAAGGAAGAACCATCATGTTTACTTGTGTATACAACACTGTCACCTCTAAGTTTTTACGAACCCCGAGTTGACAAAGTAAAGCTGGTAGCCCAGGAGTTGCAACATTCTTGCTGCAATACTGGCGCTCATCACCAATCTATGGTCAGGTGGTATGTGGAAGTCCCTAAATTGGCTGGATTTTTCATATGTCAATAAGAGCTAAGTTCGTCATTGTATCTTACGAGTAAATGTACTTGTTATTATGTGGCTTTAATGGTTGTTCTATCATTGTTATTTATCTTGTTATATGATTGTTATAAGCATGTTTTTATGACATGTTCAAGTTATGGCTATTATCATGTTTTTACTTGTAAATGATTGGTTAATGAATGCATGACTTAATAGATGTTAGTAAAACTACTGTGATAGGGCATTATACCTTCTTGATGTTTCTTAGATAAGTTTCAAATCTCTATGTTCAAATTTGCATTCATGACCTATAGATTTCATGTTCACCATATGTTTGATGGAATGACTGTCATGGTTAGACCGGCATAGGTTAAGTACTTGATTAATTTTTATGTATATTCTTTTTCTTTATGTTCATATCATTTCTGGGAGTTTCATTAACTTCTGGGTAGATGTTTGGATCCTAGCTCTGAAAAAGTGGCTCAGATCTCGAGGTTGCTAGCACAAAACTGAGTAAAAAATACTGCAGTTGCTGGAAAGCATAAATGTGGGAGTGACTCGAGGGCTCCAGTCACATGGAATCCTTTCCATGGGAGTGAAGGCAGATCTAGGTCAATGAATAGGTAAGTTAACTCAAGGGTTTGGCACCTGGAGTGGTTGGATAGTTCCTAGGGTTCCTGTAGCACTTAAGGGAAGTTAGTAAGGTATTTTCTTGTTGGCTCCATTTCCTTAAGGTTATCTAAGAGGTTGAGTCATGTCATAGTCGCCCTCAGATCATGTTTAGCGCAGACATGTTAGTGAAATTGGGTAGATATGGGAGGAGGCATTACAGTTTGATGAGCCAAAAGTGAAGAGAAATAATCCTTAGTCCAACTTGAGGAATGGTGCATCTACAATAAAATAGATCAAGTGGTATTAAGAAATTAACATAATTAGATAAGCCAATATTTTCTGAAGGTGAACAATGATATTTACCACAAGGGCTTCACTAGGGGAGAAATACCATACCACGTAAGTTCATATTGGGGGATATATATTAAGGAAAAAATGAAATAATTTATTGAGCATATAATAGGGGGTAAAGTATTTTTATATGTTGTGTATACAAATGGAGTTCAAAGTTAATGAAAAAATATAAATGGGTATAAAAAATGTTAATGAAAAAATGGATACCTATAGTATCTAGTGAAAGTAGGGGGTTTTTAAATTAGGAAGGTTTATTGGGTTTGTATTGGTAGGGGGTTAAGTAAATTTATTTTTAGAGATATTTTCGAATATGTAGTCAAAAAGGGTATTGCTTAGTATGTCATGAACGCACGTGCTATGCCAAAGGTTCATTTAGTGAAGCCCCATGATACTTACTAGGTGATGGAAAAGTCACTGGGGATTAAGCAATCCTTCATGCAAGTTGGTTAAGTATGACATAAAAATTAAACAATGATGACCTAGTTTTTACATGCTATTGGGCATGGTATCCTAGAAAGGATAAGTGAAAGATGTAAAGTGATGAAAAAAATCACGGGATTTAGTAGGATATTGATGATTTAAAGAATTATGGTAAGGTAAGTAATAGGTTAATGTTTAATTTTACCATTTTTCATAGGTGGAAAGAACACGTGACTAGGGTTTAAGGCTCTAGATGATCATGCTTGAAAATTTAAGATGATAAGGAGAATATATAAAATCTTGATCATAATTATAGGGTGACTACAACTACTTTGTAAATTATCTACCTCTTTTTAAAATAAGTGGAAATGATAATTAATGTCTTGATGAGAGTTTGGTGGCACTCATAGTATGATGATCTAGCCCACACTGAAAAACATGACCAAACAAATCCATGAGGGGTGTTCAATGATATTATTGTAGTAAAAATAGTAGTTGGTAATCATTATTTATATATGCTATTGAATTTGATTTTACCAATTAATCATGATAATAATGCTTATGGTGGTTGTTACTCTACACATAATTTGTTGAGATGATTATCATATTTAGGATGTTATGTTAACAAGTGGATCAATTTATTATGTTGATGTAATGTTATATATTTGATAAATATATGTTAATTCTATAGTATTATGATGGAATTTCGTGATTTTATGGCATGTGATAATTGTATGTGCAGTTTTAATAATGAGATGTATAACGACGACATGCATGGCCAAGTAGTTCCTTACTGATAAAGATGTTGTGATAATAATGATGTTGTATTGTTATGTTGGCATACAAGAGTTGGCATGTGGATTAGTATCTATGAGATGATGATGTTATAACTATTGCATGGGTTGCATATTGTAAGGTAGTGACTGACATGGAATTCATCATTGTTCTCAGAGGCTCAGTTTATTTTATGATCTCATCAAGCCCATACCTATGAGGGAGAATATGTAACACCTTATGGGTTCAAGAGAAACTCAGTCAACTACTTATGCTAGTGTTTATTTTTCTTTGTATAATTCTCGATGGGATATGAGACAATCCTGAGAAATATGAGTGTCTAATATTGACATTGTGATGTTGAAGTCCAGATCTGATATGTAGTTGTGTGTGAAAATTTGCTACTTGGGGTTGTACGTAGTAGTAGGAGCTGTGGAGGGAGTTGGGCCAACCTTTCAAGATGTTTGGGGTATGTGAGTGCTAGAATAGATTCCTTCCTTTGGGAAGACGAGGTTTGAGCCTTGGGGCTCTTCTATACACTCATGGGGCTTTAAGCCTAGTTCCCAAAATTGGGAAAGATGAGCTTGAGAGTGCTTATGCTTCTCTTGGTGTTGTGATGTAACTTTTGATGCCTGTTTTGGTCACTTGGGTGGCCCTTATACTAGTTAAAACAAAGGGTGTCGTGTAGAAGAGAAGGAAATAATTAAATAAATAAGTAACTTATAACTTATACGACTAAAATTAATTTGAGGATGAAGTTCCCTGGGGGGGGGGGGGTATCTAATGCCCCATTTATTAAATTAATAAATAAGAACAACAACAACAATAAAATAATAAATAATAAAAGTGAGAATAATAATTAATAAATAGATAAAATAATAAATAATCGAGTGAAGATAATAATAATAAACAAATAGCCATAAGGGATAGCTCAGTTGGTCGAGTTCCCGTTGCTAAGTACCTTGCCAATTGGGAGGTCACAAGGTCAAATCTCCTCGACACCTCTGGGGTTAGGCCTGACTAGATAAGTCGACAGTTAGATCCCTTCAGGTGGATCTGCATGAATTATTACCCATGGATGTAGCGACCACTCAGTTACTGTGAACCACAATTGAATAATAATAATAAGTAAAATAAATAAATAAATAACAAAGTGAACAAACTATTTTTATTTAAAAAAAATTAGACGAGAAAAATAAGTAAGAGTAAACTTATGGAAAAAGTCAAGTTAATAAGAAGTCAAAGAGTAAAATAAGAGTAAATTTATAGAAAAATCCAAATTAAGGAAAAAGTTAAGATTCCCTCATTAGAAACTCATGCACGTCTATTCTGAGAAAGACCCAGTTGAGATTAAAGTCAAGGACAATGTACTATCAGTTGCATATTTTCTCTTATAAAGGAAACTCATGCATGCAGAAGGAACAAGGTTCCTTGAGGATTGCAAAGTTCTGACAATGTGTGAGAGTAGTGTTACATTGGGTGAAGGAGATCATCCTAGAGGTAACTGCCCAAGGAAATAGGAGCTTGGAGGGCAGAGGAGAAGGCTTGTGAGAAGATTTGATTGCCTATGACCATCCAGGAGGATTGTGCTGAGAGCTGGCTAGCTGTGAGAGCTAAGGTTTTGTATAATTTTGATGTATTTCCACCTTGTATGATAATACAAATAGTGGGGTTTTTAGTTGAGGCTTTCCCCTGAGTATTTTCTGCGTTTCATGTGCATTGATTCTTCTTCTTATGGTTATATGTGTTCACCTATGATTCAGCAAGATCTTTAAGCTTTCGCAAAGCAAATTGATAGTAGAAGTAGATTATAGTATTTTTCTTTATTATATTGCATTATCGGGTTAATCTATAGTCAAATTTTTCTACATGATCTCAAATCTAGTAGATTTGTATAGAATTTCTACACGGTATCAAAGGTAGCTGATCTATAGAGAAATTCCTACATGGTCTTAGAGCTAGATTTATAGAGAATTTGCATAATTTCTACATGGTATTGGAGCCTTGTTTATTGGAGCTATGAACAATATACAGAGAAGAGAATTCGAAGTTTGAAGTTCGGGGTTGCAGGTGCAAATCGAATTCATTTCATACTTCAATGGAGATGGGACATTATGCGACTAATTTCCCATCGAAGAAGTCCAAGAAGGGATCCTCAGAAGGATCGGAAGGTGAGGCATTAGCCTCTTAGTTCGAAATGGACTTTACCGTCATCGCATGCATGGTGTCATCGGTGATGGGTTGTGTTTGGTATCTTGACAATGGAGCCTCATTCCACATGACCGGTGATAAAAGTTTATTTTGTGCCTTGGAGGAGAAAGACCTCAAGATGCATATAGAGATGGGTGACGATGAAAGGTATAGTGTTTCAGGAGTGGGCACGGTTGCTTTCCAGAGGGAGTATGGAGCTCCTATCACCTTGACAGATGTGAAGTATGTGCCTGGACTGAAGAAGAACTGTTGGTAGACAAAGGCTACGACGTTGTCTTCAGTAAGGGAAAGGTTTTCCTTAGACACATCGCCACGAGACAGGTGAAACAAATCAGTTCACGAGTTAAAAACTTGTATGCTATTGAGGTTCAAGATGCATGCAAAGCCTTGAGGAGCAAGGCAAATGTTAGAGACTGGGTGGTTGAGAGGGAGAGTAAATTACCTCTCAACATGCAGTCCCAAAAGAAGTCTCAAACAATTGTGGAAGAGCCACAATTAGAGTCAGCAGAGGGATCACATACATCCATACCTTCAGGTGTGAGGTGGGGCGATGTGAAGTGATAGTCTCAAGAAGGTTGAAATTGGGCAGGGTCCATTGAGAGGTTTTATCTCATGGATCGTGCCTTGCTATGGGAGCCCAAAGTACATAGTAATGGGAGGAATCAACAGGATTGATGCAATCAGAGATCAAAGTGACAGAGGCTAGAGTAGTTAGATACTGAAGAGCGTAGAGAAGGATTGACAATAGTGCAAAAAGGCTGAGTCAACAGAAGCGCAGAGTTTTCAGTCGATAGAGGCAATAGTAGTCAGAGACTTTGATGACAGAGGCATCATTTTGATTCAGGTTGGATTTTTTTTTGTTTTTGGAGATTGTTGGAGCAACAACACTAGAGAGATGTGTTGCATGCAGAACATTCCAAAGGTTTAGGATTGGGATCAAGTTGAATTCCTTTCTTGTTGAGAGGGAGTGTTGAAAATGGCAACAAGAAATGATAAAAATAGAATCCACAAATTCCAATTTTAATTTGTCCTTGAATTAAAATTTGAATTTAGTCTCACCAGCTGCTTGGAAATAATTAATTAATTCATTATGGATTAATTAGTAGGAGAAATTCAAGTTAGAAGTCTTTCTGAAGTCATGCAAGAGTTATCCCTTAAATTAAGGATATTATCCCTTAATTAAGGATATAAGATTGAGTTATATTTGATTTGTAATTAGTTAACTCAGTTTACTGAGTTAAGTCCAGTTAAATTAGTTCCAAACCATTTGAGGAACTAATTGTGAGTTATCAGTTAGTTGATACATGCATGCACTCAACAAGTGTACTCCAGATAACTGAAGATTCCCTCATCAGAAACTCATGCATGTCTATTCTGAGAAAGACCCAGTTGAGATTAAATTCAAGGATAGTGTACTATCAGGTGCATGCTTTCTCTTATAAAGGAAACTCATGCATGTAGAAGGAACAAGGTTTCTTGAGGATTGTGCAGTTTTGACAATGTGTTAGAGCAGTGTTACATTGGGTGAAGGAGATCATTCCAAAGGTATGTGCAAGGAAATAGGAGCTTGGAGGGTAGAGGAGAAGGCTTGTGAGAAGCTTTGATTGCCCGTGAGCATCCAATAGGATTGTACTGAGAGCTGGCTAGCTGTGAGAGCTAAGGATTTGTATAATTCTAGTGTATTTCCACCTTGTATGATAATATAGATAGTAGGGTTTTTAGCTTAGGCTTTCCCCTGAGTATTTCCTGTGTTTCATGTGCATTGATTCTTCTTCTTATGGTTATATGTGTTCAGCTCTGATTCAACTAGATCTTTAAGCTTCCATAAAGAAAATTGATAGTAGAAGTAAATTATAGTATTTTTCTTTAGTTATATTGCATTATCGGGTTAATCTGCAATCAGTTTTTTCTACATGATCTTAGAGCTAGTAGATCTGTATAGAATTTCTACATGGTATCAGAGATAGTTGATCTATAAAGAAATTCTATATGGTCTTAGAGCTAGATTTGTAGAGAATTTGCAGAATTTCTACAAGTAAGTCCTTGTGATAGAGTTGATGGAGACTGCAACTACATGTGGTTCAAGTGTTTGATTGAAAGCAAGAGACAACCAATAAGAACGGAAAATGGGAAGAATATGACCAAAAGGGGGGGTGCAACCATGAGAGTAAGTCCTTGTTGTGATGGAGTTGATGGAGACTACAAATGCATGTGGTTAAAGTGTTTGATTGAAGGTGAAATACAATCCTAGCGAAAATTCAATAGAGCTTTGAAACATTTTGAATAAACAAAATGATCAAATACAAATTTGAAAGAGGGTCATTTATTAGAAAAGTAAACCCACAAGGGCATATAAGGCATGAAAACTAGTTGTTGAGGATAAGAGGGAGATCTCAACTACTCACATGTGGGTCAAATCTAGTAATCTATTACTTTTGAGCGGATTTGTGGGTTTTTCATTGGAGAAAGCTCTTTGATTCACCTATACACAAGAGATAGGTGCATATATACTTGTAGGACCTACATATGGCATGTAAGGGAGAGAAGGGAAGGGGGATATAAATTTTGACCTTGTAAATCATTTTTTGCACCAAAATGACCGCATGTTCATCATGAATCTCAAGAAAACATATCTAACATCCCAAAAAACTAAATCAAGCAGGGATGTTAAGGTTTATCAAAGGGAAGAAGGGAGTTCCAAGTGAAAAAACCCACTAGTGTAAACAAGACTAGAAAATGACCTACAAAAGCAACAAAGGGGGCCTTGGGATAGACTTAAGAAAAAGGGACAAACAAGGGGGAAATGCCAATGGCGCTATTCTATCTTGAGATGTTGGGAAGCATCATTCTCATCTTTGGGAGTTGAGTGCAAGGATGCAAAATCCATGCACTAAAGATTGAAGGCCAAAGGATGAAGACCACTACGAAAAGTGGGTGAGATAAATAGAGGAGGATCCAAAGAAATTGTGGTTGGTTCTTGACTTGTAAAAAAATTGTTATAGAGCTAAAAAATTGGCTAGTAGGGAGAAAATAATTATAAAGATAATGATGATTGTAGATACAACATTGAATAATAGATATAGAAGGTTGAGGTACCTTAGATATTGTTGGTAAAACATTGATGCATATTAATGTGGATAGCATTATATTTGCATTATTAATAACCTAAATTTATTTCCTTTATGTATATGTATTTATGCATGATGTGTTTACATATTTTCTTATGCTAGTGAAATTATTTAAATTCCTTTAATGAGAATCTAAGTGTGAGGAAGTTTGAGTATGAGATAATTGTTGTAGCTATGGAGGATTGATTTATGAAAGGAATTCATTGTGTAAGGTTAACAAAGCGAAAGAGAGTGGATTCATAAACCATAAGTCTTAGAACTAGATGCCACCTTGGAGATTGTTAAATGTGGTCAAGTGAAGCTTGGGTTTCTAATGCATGTAATTTTGCGTCGATGGTTTGTTTGTGGAGGATCATTTGCATCATTTTCTATTGGAGCTAATTGATTCACATTTTTTTAGGATGGTTTTAGTAAGAGAATATTGAGGTGGAATCCTTGAGGAGAAGACAATTCTAGTTAGTGAACATTGGATGAAAATACACAATTGGTGTTGAGAAGAAATTTTGTGAGAGAGATTTTGTAGAGAGAGAAAAAGTGCAACAATATGAAACATAGGTGTTCGAATTGGAAGAGGTTGAGGAAGACCTAGATTAGAGAGAGAGAGAGAGAGAGAGAGAGAAGCCTTCCAAGTTGAAAATATCTCAAGAGGGGAGTTTCTGGAGGTTGAGCAGAGGTGGTGTAAGATAGGATGTTAGGTCCCTATGATACTATATTATTCTATGATTGTTATTAGTGTAGCCCTCTTATTGTTATTTTTGCGCCCATGTAGTCCCCATATGTTATTTTTGTGTGCCATAGAATCTCACTATTTTTATTGTTGTGCCCTTACATTATTATTGTTATGTCGGTTTTGGTTATATTGTGACCCCTTAGACTCCTATATATAGAAAGGAGATTTTTTCATTTGAATCATCCAAGAATTGTTCATTCATGTAATGTAAAGGAGGTTTCACCCTTGAAGAGGCTGATTTTGAAGTTGTTGATCTATATTTTATTCTGTTTTTGAGATGGTTGCATAACATTTGGTATCAAAGCTTTGGATTCTAGGGTTTCGCTACTTCAAACATGACATCGTTGAATTTTTGCTATAACTATTTTTATATGACATTTCAAAAGCTGAAATTAAAACCCATTTGAGAAGAAATAGTGATGAACCTTGTGTCCTAATTTCAAATATTTTATCACTATATGTTTGGAGATATGATCCAAGGAAGTTAGGGTTTTTATAGGCTCCTGAATTCTGTCTCAAACAGGTTGCCTTGGGAAAATAGTCATAACTTTCTCTCTGAGCATCGGATTGAAATTTTGTAAAAATTTACAAAAAGATAATGGAATGTAGTTTGCGATGTATCGTGTTCAAGGCTGAAGGTCGAAATAGTGACACCTGGTACTTCGTACAAGTTCACTCTACTGAACTAGCCTATATTCAGGTCATCGTGGGAGATTTAATATAACTATTTCTTGGATAATCAAATCTTGATCAGACTTGCGGGATTGGAAGAGGACTTAGAGGGCTAACACAGGACATAACGTTAGACCTTGGAGATCTGAAATTTTATAAAGATACACCAGATACAATATCGAGCTCCTACAAAGTGAACAAAAATGTGTGTAGTTTTTTAAATTTGCATGAGTTTTGTTTGAGAAAGTAGTTTGAAGTGGTTCAAAGGGCATAGTGAAGCATAATTATCGTTAATTGATGACCTGAAGAAAGAAAATAGAAACACCTAGTAAGAAATCTGAAAGCTCTACTATGACACATGAAGAAGCGGAAGAAATGCAACATGATATATCAAAATTACTTGACCAAGTGCAACAAATTTCACTCTAAAAAAAGTAACAGAAGCTAAGATGGATGGTTTAGAAACAAAACTGAAAGGAAATATTGAATATTTGAATAAAGACATGGAAGGTTTGAAAGGAGGTTTGGCAAAGTTGCTACAAGAAATGCTTCCTAACGGTTAAAAGGTAGTAGAGGAAACTAATGATGAGAACAAAAGAAATGTTAATCATGATTTCATAGAATCTAACATTGGATTAAAGACCCACCATATTCCAAAGATCGATATGAGGAAGTTTGAAGGAAAGGATCCCGTAACATGGATACTATAGATGGATCAATATTTTGATTTCCATAATGTGCAATATACACAAAATGTACACATTGCAACTTTATATTTAGAACCCAATCAATTTGTATGGTATTGATGGCTTTTCTCTCATAAACAAATTGTCACTTGGTCAATTTTTATGGAGGAAATGAGAGAACATTATGAGGATACAAAGAGAAACACCTTCTTTAGCCAATTGATAAATCTCAAATAAAAGTGTTCAATAATGGAGCATATTGAGGACTTCCAAAAATTAAATATAAGGGTAAATGATATTCCATAGGAGCATAGGATTGATGTCTTCATAGGGAATCTAGAGGATAACATTCAGCATGAGGTTCGCCTTTGGGAACCTGATTCATTGAAGAAGGCATTCAGGTTGGCAAGAAAAATTGAAAGCAAATGATGGCAATAAGGAAGCCTACCATTCACAACTATAAAGATGGAAGTGTGGTTGCTCCTAGCCTTCCAAAACCTACAAGGTTGATACCACAACAATTGGAAGAAAAAAGAGTAAAAGGGCTTTGTTACAATTGTGATAGAAAATACACTAAAGGTCATAAGTGTTCTGAGAAGAAATTATTTTACATCGATTGTGAAGAGGAGGAAGAAAAGGAACAAGAAACATTAAAAGAAGATGATACACACTAGGAACCAACCCCAGAGAAAGAAGAAATGAATCCGACCATATCTTGTAATGCATTGGCAAGAATTACCACTCCTCAAACTCTCAAGATAGAAGGACATATCAAAAAGAAAAAGGTAATAGTGTTGATTGATTCGGGTAGTACCCATAATTTTATTCATTGTAAGATAGCCAAGGAATTAAATTGCTTCCTATATTCAGCACCAGAGTGTCAAGTGATGGTTGCAAATGGAGGAACCATAAATTTTTCTGGAAAGTGCCATAATATCAAGCTATCCATGGGAGAATATGTATTGAATAGTCTAATGATTTCCATTCCAATGGGTGGTGCTGATGTTGTGCTAGGAGTCCAATGGTTACAGTCTTTGGGTACGATAGCTTTTAATTTTCAAGAACTTTTCTTGAATTTTTTTGGGGAAGGGAAGGAAGTTGAATTAAGGGGTATTGCAGGGAAACTAGGAAAGATAATTAGCTCTAATAGCATGAAAAGGATTCTAAAGAAAGAACAACGGGGCGTAATTGCATTATTATGTTCACTAGAGGTTCAAACATCGAAATCATCTATTTCTCCAGACCTCCAAAAAGTCTTGCATAATCATTCCAAGGTATTTGAGACTCCCAAAGGCCTCCCACCTTTTCGTGATCATGATCATGCTATTCATTTGATTCCAAGAAGTATTCTTCCAAACATTAGGTCTTACATATATCCCTATGCCCAAAAGAGTGAAATTGAACGCATGGTTGTAGAAATGCTAGAAGCTGGTATAATTCAACCTAGTCAAATTTCTTTCTCTTCTCCAGTAGTATTGGTGCACAAGAAGGATGGATCATGGTGCATGTGTCTGGATTATGGGGAGCTCGACAAGATCACTGTAAAAGATAAATTTCCCATTCTTGTCGTTGATGAATTATTGAATGAGTTACATGGAGCAATTTACTTCATCAAGTTGGATCTTCGTTCAAGATATCATCAAATAAGAATGAACACTGAAGACATTATGAAAACAACATTTAGAACTCATGAGGGTCATTATGAATTTTTGGTCATGCCTTTTGGCCTTACCAATGCACCTTCTACATTTCAAGGTTTGATGAATTCCATTTTCAAACCCTTCCATAGAAAATTTGTGTAAGTATTTTTTGATGATATACTAATATATAACAAGTCTTGGAAGGATCATGTTCAACATGTTGATAGGGTGCTCAAGATATTGGAGGAGAAACAATTATATGCAAAAGCCTCCAAATGTTTCTTTGGAGTACAGGAGGCAGAATATCTGGGTCATATTGTATCTAATGAGGGTGTTAAGGTAGAGTCTAACAAAATTAAAGCCATTAAGGAATGGAAAATCTCCACATCCATAAAGTATCTATGAGGATTTTTCAGGTTGATAGGGTATTTATCGCAAGTTTGTTAAGAATTATGGGAGAATATCATTGTCTCTAACAACATTACTGAAGAAAGATGCATTTTCTTGGACTCCAGAAGCAACTAAGGCCTTTGAGCATCTTAAAGAGGTAATGTGCCAAGTACTGGTCTTAGTTGCGCTAGACTTAACAAAAACCTTTATTGTGGAATGTGATGCCCCAGGAAATAGAATTGATGGTTTTAATGCAAGAAGGAAGACCCATTGCTTTTGAGAGTCGTCCAATCAAAGGAAAGTATTTACACAAAGTTATTTATGAAAGGAAATGTTGGCAATACTACATGCACTTAAGAAATGGCGACCTTACCTAATGGGAAGACACTTCAAGGTAAAAACAGATCATGATAATCTTAAATACTTTTTAGAACAAAGATTATGTTCAGAAGAGAAGCAAAAATGGGTCACCAAGATATTGGGTTATGACTTTGAAATCACCTACAAAAAAGGGAAGCAAAATGTTGTTGCAGATGCACTCTCAAGAAAGGATGAGGACATGGAAGCATTGCTTTTTGCCATTTCTATTATCCAACCAGATTGGATAACCGAAGCAAGGGATGAATAGAAGAATGATGAAGAAGTGTGGGCAATCATTCAAAAGTTGCAGGAAGATCCTAGTACATCTAATACATTTAGTTGGAATAATGATTCATTATGGTACAAAGATCACTTATACCTATGTAAGAATTCCCAACTCAAACAAAATATTCTTCTGGAATTGCACACCTCTCCATTAAGAGGGAACTTAGGACTTTTAAAAGCTTACCAAAGGGTTAAGAAGGAATTTTTTTGGGATGACCTTAAATTTGATATTCAAAAGCTTGTGGCGGAATGTTTGGTTTTCCAACAAAATAAAGTTGAGACAATTAAGACTCTGAGTCTGTTACAAACTTTATCCATTCCAAGTCAACATTGGGAGGAGGTTTCAATGTATTTTATCACAGGTTTACCCAAGTCTGAAGGAAATAGTGTCATCATGGTGGTAGTTGATTGACTTACCAAGTATGCACACTTTTGTGCATTATCTCATCCATTTAAAGCTAGTACAATTGTTACTGCATTTATGGAAACAATTCAAAAGCTACTTGGAAACCCAAAGATTATTGTAAGTGACAGAGAGCCAATTTTCACTAGAAATTTTTGGACGAAATTATTTTCTTGTCGGGGTACTCAATTAGCTCATAGCTCATCTTATCATCCTCAATTGGATGAGCAAACTGAGATAGTGAACAAATGTTTGGAAGGATATCTTCGTTGCTTTGTATATGATAAATAGGCGCAATGGGTCAATTGGTTACCTATGGTTGAATGGTGGTATAACACTTCCTTCCATACTGTAGCAAAAATGACCCCATTTATGGCACATTATGGATATCATCCATCATCCATCACATCATCTTTACGAGGAAATTCTAAGGTTCAATCAATGGAAGATCACATCGAGCATCAACAATAAGTTCTCCAGCTCTTAAAGGATAACCTCACTTTGGCGCAGAATAGAATGAAACAACAAGCAGATCAACATTGCAGTGTTTTGATGTAGGCGACTGGGTGTTTTTACGGCTACAACCATACAAACAAATGTCTCTCAAGCAAGCTAAGATGGATAATAAATTATCACCAAAGTATTATGGTCCTTACAAGGTGTTGCAAAAGATTGGTACTATGGCATACAAATTGGAGCTTCCTACATCTTCGTGTGTGCACCTAGTTTTCCATGTTTCATGCTTAAAGAAAGTTATAGGTGATAAGCTCTTAGTTCAAAAAATATTGCTAGAACTTGACGAGGAAGGAAAATTCATATTGGAACCTGAAGCAATCACGGAAACAAGAACTCGACAGCTACGAAATCGATCAATTTCAGAGTATATCATCAAGTGGAAGAACTTACTTGCGGAAGATTTCACATGGGAGGAAGAGAATTTTATATAGAAGCATCCATAACTACCCAAGCATTGAGGACAACATTTTTTTTGAAGGAGAGGGGCATGTTAGGTCCCTATAATACTAAATTATTCCCTCATTGTTATTAGTGTAGCCCCCTTATTGTTATTGTTGTGCCCATGTAGTCCCCATATTGTTATTTTGTGCCCCATAGAAGCCCACTATTGTTATTGTTGTGCCCTTACATTATTATTGTTATGTTGACATTGATTATATTGCGACCCCTTAAACTCCTATTTATAGAAAGAAGGTTTTTTCATTTGAACCATTCAAGAATTGTTCATTCATATAATGAAAAGGAGGTTGCCCCCTCGAAGAGGATGATTTTGAAGTCGTTGATCTATCTTTTTTTTTGTGAGTTGGTTGCATAACATAGGACCAGAGAGGGCTTTGTTTTGTGTTGTTTCAAGCTAGCAGAGTTGGATGTACTATGGACACCAAGAAGATGCTCATTTTGGCCATGTTTGCATGCATGGCTTACAAATATAGTAATTGTGATTGCTTTCTAGTGAAGAGGATGAGGACGAACCTAATGAGTTGAGAAAGAGATCAAGGAGGTAGTAAAAGCTTGAGAACATGCTCTAATTTCCTAATAAGAGGAGTCTGATGTAGGAGCATCTTTGAGAGCACTACCAAAGGAAATGAGATAGATGATGAGGAGGTGTGATAGAAGAACATGCAATGTGAATTGATAAGATATCAATATGTTTAGAGGCGTTGGAGAGGGACAAGAGAAGAATGTCGACCATCATTGGATGCAAGAGATTAACAATCATGTTAGGAGAGAAGGTACAGTTTGGAAAAGCATTGTTGATGAATAGAGATAAATTAGGGAACATAACCACATGATAAGGAAGCATTATGCTAGGGGCATGAAGATAATGAAGAGATAGGCAATTATAGGGAGTAGTTCATGAACATAATGAACATGAAGATAGAAGGCTAAAAGTCAATAAAGATAGCTATGGCAAGTGGGCAAGATAAGTAGAAGAACAACATAAATGACTTAGCATGGTTCTGGATGAAAAATGAATACATAATAAAGCCAAGTGATAGCCAATTGTGAGAAACTAATTATAGAAATAAATACACCTAAAGTAACCTTAAATAATAAAGATAGACGGTGAAAGTACCTTAGATATTGTTGAGAAACCTTGGAAGCACTTAAACCAGGATTGTTTCTTAAAAAAATAACAAAATATCCCTCACTTAAATATTAAGCATTCTAAGTGAAGTGAAGGAACTAATGCCTTGCCACTACCTTCAAGAATTTTCCCTTATTCTCCATTTTTTTTTTCGAATAAGTGGTAAAACATTATCTTCAGTATATGTAAATATAGGCATTTATTTACTTGTGTCAATGAAAATCTTTGCATACGTTTGTCTGATGAGTTATTAGTAAAATGAAATGAAATTTTGAAGTCGGCCAGACTGGTTATGAGAATGGTTCTAGTGGTGTCTATTTAGTTAACTCAGCGAAGAACACTAGTCCATTAATCAGATGTTTTAGCGCTGGATGCTCACTTGAATACTGCTAACTGCAATCTAGTGAAGTTTGAGCCTCCGCTAGGTATGTTTTAGAGTTGGATACTCACTTGAATACTGCTAAATGCAATATAGTGAAGCTTGAGCCTCCGCTACGTATGTTTTTGGTTGTAGATGGTTTGTAGCTGGAAGATCGTTCGAATCGTACTGTAAAACATCTCACCATTTCATAAATCCTTAATTCGCAGGATTGATTAATATTTTAGATATTTTGTTAGAACCACATTCATTATAAATTTACAGTTCTGTCTCAATTCATTCATTGTGACTAAATTCTTGGCTCAATATTTTCCATGAGATCTGGATACGAATGTCATCCATGAAACCCAAAGCCTTTACCAATGTAACCCTACCCTTTTCATTATGACTTGCTACTCTGATTATTGTACATTGTGTGCATCTTTCACTGATTGCACTGATTGTACATTGGAAACATGTTTCCATTGTCCATATACATTCCTTCTTGCTAAAGGCGAGAACAAGGAGGTCTTGGAGAATTTTGCAGATCTGCCATGGATATTTTTCCTTTCATAGGTACATTGGTTTGGAGCATGTTCATGAGGATGCATTCACAGTTGTTGGTTAATTCGAGGTACATTATTGACCATTTGTTCACAATTTGTGATTGAGCCTTAATGGTTTATTGGTGAGATGAAGTGGTGATGGTATATTGGTGAGAATAAATAGAATGGTTGATCATTTGATAACATGAACTATTCATTTTGATAAGGTCTTCCGCATTAATCCCATTTCATGTTGCTGTTCGACCGTTTCATGTTGTGGTTGGTGACAATAGATTACAGTATGACATTATACTAGTTGATGAATGGAAAAACTAGTATTGAGATTTCACCCTTGGCATCTGTTCTCTTTGGCAGACAGAGGTGAAGTACAACAGCACTTTCACTTGAACCAAAAGTCTACTTTTGCTGTAATGGTAATAATGGCAGATTTCCGGCTCCCTTCTCAATTTGCAAGGCACAATAATGGCTTATCCAGCTATCACTAAACTTATTCAGTCTTCCCGGACTAGGTACAATTTTAGAACTCATGAGATCATCAGCGTTTATGCTCGTTCTTCATCTTCATCTGTTGCCACCAAATTGGACACCGATAGTTATGCTTTTCTGTTGCAGACATGTACCCACATTAAACAAGTTAACCAAATCCAAACTCAAATCATCAAAGCTGGACTTCACCAAAATGCGTTTCTAGAAACCAAACTTGTCAATGCGTACACCATCTTTGGGTTTCTGGAAGATGCACGCCAAGTGTTTGACAAAATGCGCGAGCCACATAGGCCTATTTTCTCGTGGAATGTCATGATTAGAGGCTATGTCAGGGCTGGATTCCCGCAAGAATCCCTTTCACTTTATCATCTAATGCAGGCAGCGGGCGTTCGCCCAGACAAATTCACCTGCCCTGAACTTCTGAAGGCATGTGCTGCTCTCTCTTCTCTGCAAGAAGGCATGGCGATCCATCGTCGCATAGACTCACTTGGATTGGCATCAGATGTCTATGTGGTTACGGCTCTCATAGACATGTATGCCAAATGTGGGCGTATAGAGATCGCACGCCAACTGTTTGATGAAATACCTGAAAGAAATGTTGTGACATGGAGTACGATGATCGCCGGGTATGCCCAGCTTGGATGTGCAGAGGAGGCATCGACTCTCTTCCGTCGAATGCAAGTGACAGGTACCAAACCCGACGCGCCTACCATTGTGAGCTTAATTTCGGGGTATGCCAATTTAGCAGATCCGCTACAAGGTAAATGGATCCATGCCTACATTATTAAAATTGGATTTGAAATGAACGTTGCTGTACAAACTGTCCTCATTGACATGTATTGCAGATGCAGAAGCATACAGATTGCACGCACACTGTTTGACAAAACACCCCAGAGAAATGTGGTTTCATGGACCGCAATAATTGCAGGTTATACGCGAAATGGAGAGGCGAATGAGGCTTTGAGACTTTTCCATGAAATGCAATTGACCGATATAAAACCCAATAAGATAACCATTTTGAGTGTTCTTTCTGCATGTACTAACCTAGTGGCTCTGCAACTGGGCAAGGACGTTCATGACTATGTAGTAAAAAACTCATTGGAATCAGATGTATGTGTCGGAACTGCCCTTGTAGCCATGTATGCGAAATGCAGGTGTGTAGAGATTGCATGTGAATTGTTTGATGGTTTGCCGAAAAAGGATGTGGTGTCATGGAATGCTATGCTTGCAGGGTATGCTCAAAATGGACATTTGGATAAGGCAATGCTTCTTTTTCATAAGATGCTGCAACTGGAAGATGTGAAACCTAACCAAGCTACCATAGTGACTGTGTTGCCTCTATGTCCTCATTTGATAGATCTTAAACAAGCCAAATCGATTCATGCCTATGCAATTAGAAATGCATTAGAGTCAGATATTTCTGTGGGGAATGCCCTTATAGATATGTATGCCAAATTTGGAAGCATAGAAATGGCACATATGTTGTTTAACAAAATACCTAAGAAAGACTTGATCTCATGGAATACAATGATTTCAGGCTATAGTCAGAATAGACTTGCAAAGGATGCTTTCTCTCTCTTTCATCAAATGCAACTGAAGGGTGTGGAACCAGACCAAATTACCGTCGTGACTATTCTCCATGCATGTGCTGAGTTGGCAGCTTGGCAACAAGGTAAGGAGATTCATGGGTACATTATTATAATGGGGCTTGAGTCAGATGTCTCTGTTATCGCAGCCCTTGTAACTATGTACAAGCATGGCAATATGGAAGCTGCAAGGCAATTGTTTTACTCAAAATGGGAAAGAGATCTGGTCTTATGGAATTCTATGATTGCCGGGGTTTCCCAGAATGGATTTGCCAGTGAAGCCCTGACGCTCTTTCATCAAATGCAATTTGAAGACATGAAACCTGATCGTGTAACTATTATGAGTATTCTCCCAGCATATGCAGACATCGGTTCTCTGCAGCTTGCCAAGATCATTCATATGTACATTATCAAAAATGGATTTGAAACGGACGTTTCAGTACAGACTGCCCTTATAACTTTGTATACAAAATGCGGGAGTGTAGATATGGCATACCATTTATTTGAGAGTATGCCTGAAAGAGACGTGGTTACATGGAATGCAATGATTGCAAGTTATGGAATGCATGGTTTTGGTAAGGATGCTCTTGCACTTTTTACAGAAATGCAACAGACAGGTGTGAAAGCAGACCACGTAACCTTCATCAGTATTTTGTCTGCATGCAGTCATGCAGGTCTATTGGATCAAGGGAAATACTACTTTAACTGCATGAGTCCAGATTATCACATTGCACCTGTTCTGGAGCACTATACATGTATGGTTGACATCCTTGGCCGTGCAGGGTACTTGGATGAGGCATATGAATTCATTGCAAAGATGCCATTAGAGCCTGATGCTGGCGTGTGGGGAGCCTTGCTTGGTGCCTGCGGAATTCATGGCAATCTTGAGCTAGGAGAACATGTATCAGAAAAACTTATTTCATTAAACCCTAAAAATGTATCAAATTATGTGTCACTCTCAAACATCTATGCGGTAGCCGGAAGATGGGATGGCGTTTTAAAGGTGAGAAGACTGATTAAAAGTGCTGGGATTGAAAAAATCCCAGGAAGCAGCTGGATTGAGATCAAGAATGAGGTTCATAATTTTGTTGTAGGGGATACATGACACCCACAATTAGGAAGAGTATATAATTTTGTTTCAGGGAATACATGACACCCATAAATAGGAAAATATGCAACATTGGAATGCTTTGCAGCAATTAGGAAGAGTATATAATTTTGTTTCAGGGAATACATGACACCCATAAATAGGAAAAATATATGCAACATTGGAATGCTTTGCAGAAGATATGGAAGATGCAAGGTATGTGCCTGAGACAAACTCTTTGCTGCATGAGGCAGCAGAAGATGAGAAGGAATACCTACTCTACAGCCATTGTGATAAGCTTCATATTGTTTTTGGGCTTATTAACACCTAGCCTAGCAACGCCTATCCATATTTCAAAAAAATTTCATGTGTAGTGATTGTCTTAATGCTGCCAAGCTTATCTTCAAGATTGTAAAGCAAGAAGTAATTGTTCATGATGCAAACTGTTTTCACCAATTCAAGGGTGGATTCTTGTGGGGATTATTTGTGACGCTAGTTAAAATGAAAATCAAAGGCAAGGTTGCATTGCAACAAATATAGATCTATAGCAAACTAAGTGTCATTGTTTTTCCTCTCAAGTTCTGTGTAAGTTTCACTGCATATGTGGTTAATTTGATATAATTTGTGCTTTGAAAGAATTTGTGTAATATAAACTCCTAGGAAAATTTTCAGAGCTAAATTTCACAGATTGCTAAGTTTCGATTTTTTTCCAAAAGAAAAGATTTGTTCATTTTCATTTTTTTTTAAAATGATTTGCCCAATTTTTATAGGATAAAATTATTTTACTTTCAAAATTATCAATATTTTATGAAGACTATAAAATGATTAGAAATTTGAATAATTTTACAAAAATATCATCAAACTTTTTATAGTTTGCATATTAGGGACCAATAACAATTGTCAATATTTCTATACTTTAGAAGAAAAGATCAATTTCCATCCTTGATAATCTAATTGAAAAAGAGATTGATATTAACATTTATTGTGCTGAGAAGTGTTCTTTAGTCCAATATAGTTGTCAGACTAAATTAGATAACATTACATTAAAAATAATAAATAATATTTATATTAAAAAATATACAAGTTGGTTCCGAACCATTACCACCCTTTACAAATGCACCTTTTACAAATGCATATAGAATATAAATCATCTGCACACTGGATATTGACTTGCACGCGCTTTGCAATACTCGACGTATCCAAAAATTCCAGAGCTTAGTTCAACGAGGGAATTGGATCTGTGCATTTCAGATCTCCTCTTGATCCATTCAGATGTGATATTATATTCACCCAAATGGATTGATTTCTTTTGGAATAAAAAAAACCAACCATTCCTATCTAAAACCATAGAACCACAGAGCATAGATCAGACCTATTAGTGATCAGATCCAGAAATTACAAATTGATTCTTTTAAAGTTTATGATTGAAAACCTACAACCCATGAAAGTTCACATTTGAATTTGAATTCCTCCAACTGAAACTCGATGAATCTTTGAAGTCATTCGAGCAAAGTCCTATGGATGCAAGCCTGAAAGTTGCATTCAAATGAATTTGGAGAGTTTTCATCTACATGGTGTCAATTAAAGAGAAACTTCAGTGAAGCCTTTCAAAATTAATTTGAATATATATATATATATATTATATATATAAAATTTAAGAAAAAGACATGACTACAACTGAATATAAAAGAATGTTATATAGTTTATATTATTAATTTTTTTTAATTATATGTATCATTTATTTTGAACGGTGAATTAATAAATGAAACAAATTAATATTATAATTGTGAATCATTTTACTAAAATAAAATCATGTTTGTTTGTTTGTTTGTTTTTTTTTTTTTTTCCTCACATTATTAAATTTAACTTTAATATTCTTAATTATGTTTTATTTGTTTAGTAAGTTTTAAATCACTTTAGATTCATTTTAACACTGGATTTATCTAATATTACGAGGGATCAAATTTTTTGAGCTACAATTTTTTGGTCACGGTGTACTCTCTAAAAAAATTTGCACCTCGAGATTTTATCTCTCTTAGCACTTAATAAATCAGGAATTAAAATGGATCTAAACTGATATCATTCTAAATAAATTTTTGGTGAAATAAAACTATTTGATAAGTTTGCACCCATTTTTAATAATAAATGGATTGAGATATATACATGATTATTTAACACAGAACAAAAACATATCAATATAACAGCAGAAAGACATAACGTTAATACAAAATATTTTGCAGAGTCCCCTTTACATCTTTCAGTCTCTAATAAATATCAAGAAAGTAACATTTTGTAAAAACATCTTTTCACGTTATATCTTATAATTGTTTTCTTTTATTTTTCTTGAATATCGCTTATAGGTGTCCTCTTTTATCTCTTTCCCTTGCTAGATTGATTGCATTGAATAGCACTTTACAATTCACTGTGACATCAATATTGTAATTCAATATAATATGAGTAACACCAGCACATGTCGATCAAAATACTAAATGGCAACTACATATTAAAAAAATAAAAATAATACAATATATACCATAAGTATGATATATTAAAAAATATAAAATAATACAATAGATACTAATACTAAACGTTGGAGGAGGAGTGGCATATAAGATAGCTATGAGGTTATAAAATTTTGCTAGGTTAACAATCATGAGGTCAAGAACCTCTATAAATGACATTCAGCCGCAGAGACACCACTATCAGCAATGGTGAAGGATTGTGTTGACTACATAAGAGCTCCCTCTACTTGGGTGGGAAAAAGGTCATCAAGTATTGTTGCAAGGAAGGTTTGGGTAGTTTGAATTTGAATTTGAGAGTGAAATTGTTTACCAATCTAGAGATAATGCTCCTAGATGTCAGAGGTAGAGACAATTTAACATGTTGTCACATATGTTTTCTAAAAACTCTTTCCCCATTTAAGAGTGTAGCCTTGTTTTTAGCTATTATTTAAGTGGTTGAGCAAGCTATTATAGAAAATTTTATAGTTGAGTGTGGAAGAGAGTGATAATTCAAATAAAGCTTTGATTTAGGAGGTCAGTGTAGTTATCGAGGTAAATTTATAGTATTGAATGTAGAGAGGTTTAGAATAGTGTGGGATTGTTGAATGTAGAGAGGTTTAGAATAGTGTAGGATTATATAAAGATTGAAGAGCATGCAACATCATTCCATCATATAGTGTGGCATAAGTGGCTACTATATTATTGAGGTGAGTTGTCTGGGTTGCATTCAAGATACATAAGCTATCTTTTGCAAAACCAATATATTCAATATCATTTACCCTTCTACAACCCTTAGATTATTGTGAGCTCCACTTTATAATCTCAATTAAATTTGGAAAACGAATACTAAATTTGTAGTAAAGGTTAATCGATTCTATTTCTTCTTACTTGGGTACAGTGCAGGTGAGGATATAACTAATAGCAAAAAGAGTAGAGTTCACAGAAAAATGCAGAGAATGTATTTTAAATTGTGAAAATGTGATAGTTGACCTTCCACGTTAGCTCATTAAAATGAAGATGGTAGTGAAGAAGAGGATTAACAAGAGAGATGTAAAGAGAACTTGGAAGTTCAAAAGGAAGCAACAAAGATGAGAGCTCGAAGAGTGCAACCTGCTTGAATATGGAGGATGTAGTTAAGGAGCATATCCATGATAAACAAAGGTGTCTATGAGCATGACGATCTTCAATTTGGAGGATGTAGTTAAGGAGGTGTCTATGAGTGAAACTTGGTTGAATATTGGAGGATGTAGTTAAGCAACTTATCCATGATAAACAAAGGTGTCCATGAATATGGCCATCCTCAATTTTGTTTTGCTAGTGAGTAACAATGCATGAGATTCCTAAACATGCATAGCTCACCTTTTGTAATAAATTTTGAAAGCATAATAAATTCCAATTGAACCTAGTTTTGGCATTTGAGTTTCCAGTGTAAATAATCTCTATTGTTAGCAGAAGGCTCCCCTATTTCAACTTGGGGTGGAAAAGCCGATGTTGACTTTTTTTAATAAAAAAATTTAGACAGATGAGATTAAATGTGGGGGGAATATGATTCGGATATACAACCATGGAACATGAAGTGACCTGCGGAAAATATGACATGTTATTTTTTGTAAATTTTTAATCAGAGCGTTAGACAGATGAGTGCCAAAAGAAAAAATATCAGATCAAAGTCCTCGGAGATGCAGTGGCAAAGAGTACCCGACAAGTAGCCTTTTCATATCATTCTCTTATGCGATTGTTTTTTTATATTTTTATTTGTTTGCCCCTCAATTTTTACTCCTTTTTATTTTTATTGTGTATTATATAATATATGTACAACACTTTTCGTTATATATATAGAATGTTTGATCATGGTCTTTTATTTATATACATTATAATACAATTCATTCGCTAAAGGCATTTCTATTTCCTGTGCTTTCGAATGGTTGATTATTGCCCCATTAGAGTATTGGGTTCGATTTGGAAGGGGCGTGAAGTGTGGCAGGAAGCCACTTTGTTTTCTTTTGGTATGCACATTAAAGTTTGAGCAACAACGTTGCCCAGTAGAATTATAAAATAATTGATTATCATCGTCATTAAAAATATTTAAATCACGGGTTGAACGATATTGTTCATGTCACGGTTTATTATAATTTAAATCATATTTTTTACTATGTTGGGGGGTGTATTTTAATTTGATAAATTATAACAAGTAAAAAAAACAAATGTATAATTTAATTCAAATTACACTAAGTCAAAAAAGTTTACGAATCGAAAAAGTAGGTAAGTTTATTGTAATTTTTTTAATTCAAATTATATTTTGCGATATCTAATTAAATTTAGTGATTTTAATATTTTTTTGAAATATATGAATTATGTAAATTATACAATTGAAACTTTTAATTTTAGCCATCACTGTCATATTTGAAGTAAAATTGCTTAAAATATATATTAAAAAAAGAAAAAACAAAACATAAAACAAATATAATACATTAAAACAAAACATAAAATAAATATAGCAAATCGTGAGAGGATTTATTACATGTAAATTGTAATGTTACTATATATATAAATCTAATATTTTGTATAATGCAAATTTATATATAGTATTGTATTTAACATGTACATTATTTATATATGCATGTTTATTTTTTGCAATATTTTATATTGGTTACATGTAGATTGTAATATATGTATAATTTTCATTTATAAGAAAAAATAAAATGCATTTATATTTTTGAATATATATATATATATATTCTCGGATGCGGGTGAAAGGACGGATGACAGCGAGGAGCCACATGCCAGCCATGTGCTGCCTCGAGCATAAGCTTGGCATTCATTTCGGTTCTCGCCGCCAAGGAATAAATGGACGTGGAGGTTATTCAATGCAAAGTCCGGTTATTTTGTGCGACTGCAACTGCAGTTATGGAGAACAGGTCTCGAGGAATGTTGGATTTCTTCATAAGGGAGATGGAGCAGAGCAGGTTCACGCTCAGCGCTTGGGTAATGAAATTCAGGCTCCTGCATACTGAATTGCCATCCAGGCTACAACTCTTGCTGTTAAAGCCTGCTTCCAAGTCGTTTGGGGTTGTCTATGGTCTGGTGGGTACTGTTTCAATTCTGCTGTTTGCTGCTTCAATTCTGCTGGGTGCTGTCTCGAGCTGGGAAGCTCCTCTGTCTCAGCATTACTCCACGCAAAGATGGTCAGAAACCAACAAGGATCGCTCAGGCGTCGAGGCTCTTCTCGTCCTCGGGGAGGGTCTTCTCGTCCTCCAGTCACAAAGCCCCTTCTTCACTGTTACCGCTGTCACTGCCGAGGAAGGGTTAAGGCCAACCCCCTCCAGGCAAGCCAATTCATGGACGCGAGCAACCCTTCTTCTGGTCCGGTTCCTTCACCTGCATTCGGCACCGCCATCTTCACCTTCGGCTTCTCGATGGATAAACCCCGCATTAATGCACACGTTTCGGTTCTATTCTGCGAGGAATCTCATGACGGTGAAGGTGGTTCGAGCAGTTTGGAGAAGCTCCCAGGTGGAAGCTCGGAAGATGACGAGCAGAGACCAGTGGGGGCACCCGAACAAGCTCCTATTCGCCCTCAGACCTAGAAGGCGTCGACTTCCAAGGAGAACATTTCCGAAGACTGGGACTCCTTCCCCACGGCAGAAGAACGAGAGAAGTATGGATGGTGCAGGGTGGTCGAGGAGAAGCCGGAGGAATAGCCTCCACTGGTTCAATCTTTCTTCCACAATAACTGCACAGGTCCTATTTTGGTTTATGTTTATGTATCATGTCTTCTATGGTTTATGTCTATGTCTATGTTTGCCCCTGATACGTCTGTATGGACAGTAAGGAATTGGCTGATAGCATTTGGATGCCCCTGCGTGGGCTATACTTTTTTGCTCCGATGCCCCTGCGCGGGATGATTTTGCTTGGTCTGGAACCACGGTTGTTTTACGATGCCCCTGAGTGGGTAGTTATGTCTAGTCGCGCTGCCCCTGTGAGGGCTGGTTTTGTACTAAGAAATCCTGGTCCAAAGAGCCATAGTTGGCCTTAGGCAAACTGACTCTATGAATGTAATGTTTTCCTGTATATAATAGAATAGCATAGATTTACCGAGAAAAAAAATATATAATATATTATATTATATATATATATATATATATATCTATATATATATATATTATATATATATATATATTATATATATATCTATATAGTGTTATAAATATGACAAATTCTTAAAACCTATGATGTTTTAGAAATAGCTTAACACCATGTTTTTAGAAAGAACTCTTAATTTAATAATATAATTGTTAATTTCATAGACAAGCCAAACATCATGTTGATGTATGAGAGCCCTATGATATTTACAGAATCTTGAAAATAATTTCGAAGTGGGAGAAATGAAAAGTCACTAGATAAATCTATAATTTGTTATAAAATATAAAATGAATAGACACTTCCTTTTATATATACCTTTTAGCAAATAAGATAAATGTCACATTGTCACAAAGATTGTCTCAATATGAAAATCAATCATGGTCAATATGAAAATTAACCATGGTCAATTATGGTCAACCATGGTCAAATATCACATTGTGACAAAGATTGTCTCAATGTAAAATTCAACCATGGTCAACCATCATCAACCAAGGTCAAGCATGGTTAACCATTTTTAACCATGATCAACTATGGTCCAACGTCACATTGTGACAAAGCTTGTCTCAGTTTGAAAATCAACAATCGTCAATCATGGTCAATGATCGTTAATAACCATCGTCACATTATGACAAAGTTTGTTTGATTGTTCAATGCTGCATTATGTCAAGCATGGTCAACCATGGTCCAACGTCGCATTGTGACAAAGATTCTCATTGTGAAAATCAACCATGGTCCAACGTCGCATTATGACAAAGATTCTCTCAATGTGAAAAATAATCATGGTCAACCATTGTCCAACGTCACATTGTGACAAAGATTGTCTCACTATTAAAATCAACCATACTCAACCATGGTCAATCATGGTCAACCATAATATCAATAGTATCAATCCCTTGGATTTATTAATCTAAGGGTTCATATCCTAAGGGTATAATATTATTGATAGTTTTATATGACTAATCCTTGGCTTTAATATAAATCCATTAGGTTTATAATCCATTGGTTTTATATTATGAAAATAAACATGGTCAACCATGTTTATTTTGGGTTTTATAATATTTACCCTTTAGGTTTAATATTATTCCCTTAGGTTTTTAGTATTAATCCCTTGGATTTATTATTCCCTTAGGTTTATAATATATATCTTAGGGCTTATATACCTTGGGTTTATAATATTAATCATTTGGGTTTAATATTGTTCTCTTGGGGTTTTAGAATTAATCCCTTGGGGTTTTAGAATTAATCCCTTGGGTTTATCAACCTAAGTGTTTATATTCCTAGGGTATAATATTATTCATAAGGTTTATAATATTAATCATAGGATTTAATATAAATCCATTGAGTTTATAACCATGGTGTGATATCACATTGTGACAAAGTTTGACTCAATATGAAAATCAACCATGGTCAACCATGGTCTAATGTCGCATTGTCACAAATATTGTCTCAATATCAAAATCAACCATGGTAAAACATGTTTATTTTAAGGTTTATGGTATTTATGTTGGAGTTTATATACCTAGGGTTTGTAATATTAATCCTTTGGGTATAATATAGCTCCCTTGGGTTTATAATCACTTAATTTTTTAGTATTAATCCCTTGGGTTTATTACCGTTGGTGAGGTCCAATGTCACAGTGTGAGAAAGGTTGTCTCGACATTAAAATCAATTATGGTCAACCATGGTCCGATGTCGCATTGGTACAAGGATTGTCTCAATATGAAAATCAATCATGGTCAAGCATGTTCCAACGTTGCATTCTAACAAAGATTGTCTCAATATGGAAATGGACCATGGTCAACCATGGTGAATAACCATGGTCAAATTGTGACAAAGGTTGTATCTTGGTCCAACGTTGCATTCTCACAAAGATTGTCTTAATATAGAAATAGACCATGGTCAACCATGGTGAATAACCATGGTCACATTATCTCTTGGTCCAACGTCACATTGTGATAACCATGGCCATCCGTGGTCAACCATGCTCCAATGTTGGATTCTGACAAAGATTGTTTCAATATGAAAATCAACCATGGTCAACCATGGTCAATCATGGTCAATCATGGTCAATAACAATGCTCGCATTATGATAGATATTGTCTCTTGGTCCAACATCACATTATGAGAACGTGGTCATCCATGGTCAACCATGGTAAAACGTCGCATTGTGAAAAATATTGTCTCAATATGAAAATCAACAATGGTCAACCATTGTCCAACATCACATTTGAGAATGATTGTTTCAATATGAAAACCAACCATGGTCAACCATAGTCCAACGTTTCATTGTTACAAAGATTTTGTCAAAATAAAAATCAACCTTCGTCAACCATGGTCCAACGTTGCATTGTCACAAAGATTTTTTCAACATGAAAACCAACCATGGTCAACTATGTTTATTTTAGGGTTTAAAATATTTACCCCTTGAGTTTAATATTATTCCCTTGGGTTTATAATCCCCTGGGTTTATAATCCCCTAGGTTTTTAGTATTAATCCCTTTGGGTTTATTATTCCCTTTGGTTTATAATATTTATCTTTGGGTTTATATACCTTGGGTTTATAATATTGATCCCTTGGGTTTATAATATTGATCCCTTGGGTTTAATATTATTCCCTTTGGTTTATAATACCTTGGGGTTTTAGAATTAATTCATTGGGTTTATCAATCTAAGGCTTTATATTCCTAGGGTATAATATTATTCATAAGGTTTATAATATTAATCTTAGGGTTTAACATTTATCCATTAGGTTTATAATCATGGTCAACCATGCACAACCATGGTGCAATGTGACATTGTGACAAATTTTGACTCAATCTGAAAATCAACCATGGTCTAATGTCGCATTGTCACAAATATTGCCTCAATATCAAAATCAACCATGGTAAAACATGGTCAAGCATGTTTATTTTAGTGTTTATGGTATTTATGTTAGGGTTTATATACCTAGGGTTTATAATATTAATCCCTTGGGTTTATTGTCATTGGTGAGGTCCAATGTTGTTGTGTGAGAAAGGTTCTCTTGACATTAAAATCGATCATGGTCAACCATGGTCCAATGTCGCATTATGGCAAGGATTGTCTCAATACGAAAATCAACCATGTTCTAACTTTGGATTCTAACAAAGATTGTTTCAATAGGAAAATTGACCATGGTCGACCATGGTGAATAACCATGGTCACATTGTGACAAAGTTTGTCTCTAGGTCTAACGTCACATTATGACAACCATGGCTATGCCTGATCAACCATGTTCCAACGTCAGATTTTGACAAAGATTGTTTCAGTATGAAAGTCAACCATGGTCAATAACGATGGTCACATTGTGACAAAGATTGTCTCTTGTTCCAACGTCACATTGTGACAACATAGTTATCCATGGTCAACCATGGTCCAATGTCGCATTGTGATAAAGATTGTCAATATGAAAATCAACAATGGCCAAGCATTGTCCAACGTCGCAGTTTGAGAAAGGTTGTCTCAATATGAAAATCAATCATGGTCAACCATAGTCCAATGTTGCATTATGACTAAGATTTTGTCAATATGAAAATCAACTGTGGTTAACCATGGTCAACCATGTTTATTTTAAGGTTTATAATATTTATCTTATGGTTTATATAACTTGGGTTTATAACCATGATCAACCATGATCCAACGTCCCATTGTCACAAAAAAATTGTCAATATGAAAATCCACCATGGTCAACCATGTTTATTTTAGGGTTTATAGTATTTATCTTAGGGTTTATACACCTTAGGTTTATAACCCATGGTCAAACATGGTCCAATGTCACAGTATGAAAAAGATTGTCTCAATATGAAAATCAACCATGGTCAACCATGCTCTAATGTCGCATTGTGACAAAAGATTGCATTGACATTAAAATCAATCATGTTCAACCATGGTTCAATGTCACATTGTGAAAAGGATTGTCTTAATATGAAAATAAATCATGGTAAACCTTGTTCGAACATCAGATTCTCACAAAGATTGTCTCAATATGAAAATCAACCATGGTCAACCATGTTTATTTTAGGGTTTATAGTATTTTTCTTGTGATTTATATACCTTGGGTTTATAATATTTATCATTTGGGTTTAATTTTATTCCCTTGGGTTTATAATACCTTGGGTTTTTAGTATTAATCACCAAGGTTTATAATATTTATCGTAGGATTTATATACCTTTGGTTTATAATATTAATCCATTGGGTTTATAATACCTTGGGGTTTTAGAATTAGTCCATTGAGTTTATAATACCAATTTCTTGGGTTTATCAATCTAATGGTTCATATTCCTAGGGTATAATATTATTTTCAAGGCTTATAATATTCATTTTGGGGTTTAATATAAGTCCCTTGGGTTTATAATGATAGTCAACCATGCACAACCATGCTCCAATGCCACATTGTGACAAACATTATTTCAATATGAAAATCAACCATAGTCAAATTTCGCATTGTGACAAAGATTCTCTCAATATTATTTTAATATGAAAATCAACCATGGTAAAACATGGTCAACCATGTTTATTTTAGGGTTTATATACCTAAGGTTTATAGTATTAATTCCTTGGGTTTAATATTGCTCCCTTGGGTTTTTAGTACTAATCCATTCAGTTTATTAGTCACTTATGTTTATAATATTAATCCATTGGATTGAATTAATTTGTTGAGCATATTAATCCATTGGGTGAAATTAATTAATAATGAATGAAAAACTTAATGAATTGTTAATTAATTAATTTTTATTGAAATAATTTATTAATAATGAGTTATTAATTATTAATTAATTAATAACAATATAAACAATATTACTTAATAATAATAAATGAAATGATTTATTAAATTACAATATTTATGAAGAGAAATGATTTATTAATTAATATATATCATTAACAATATTTAATTAACGAAATTTATATTAATAAATATTTATTTAATTAACAATATTTTTACTAATGTGGTTTTGCATGCGATTGATATAAGTATTTGGCTTATATCAATCACATTTACTATGTGGTTGTGCTAGTTATGGTGTGATTGAACTTATATGTGCTTGAGTTTTCTTTAGTTTTAAATATGTTGTAAACACTGTCCCAGAATTGCATCAATTTCTTGGCTCTATTGTCCATTAATCCCCATCACCAATTGTTGAAACACTAAGTTAAAATATGGCTTTCTCTTGTATTAATGGACAACTACAGTTCAAATTCTCACAATTCATCATCCATTCAACTTTAATCAAATCACAAATTTCCTCGCGATCATTTGGTATGTTGATGTACCGTTTTTAATTTTTAGAATTATATGCATAAACCTTGGTCTTTACAATTTGTTGGTATAAAAGCTACTATTTGTGCTTTGTAAAACCCAAGCTAGAGTACCCAGTCACAATGTAGTATAGACCAAGGGAAAATGCTCCTTCCCCTTGATTCTCTTCAAATCAAAACTTGTTTTTCACTATCAAACTCCATTATGACGGTGTTGTAATAGTTTTTACGCTACCACACATTCATGTTTTCACTATCCTTTGAGGGACAATCGATTATGTCCTCATTCCCAAACCTGCTTGGGAAGCTCTTGAACCATCATGTTGTATGAACATATTAGTTTTTCTTTGTTGTTTTGTCATTGGAAATAGAGTTATTTTAATTGTAATATTTTGGGGGTTCGTTGATTGAGTGTATCTGATGATTAGAGAATGGGTATTATTAACTTATGAGTAGACTAACGGTTTCATTAGTTCTAGTTGAAGTGCTTCACCTTCAATTTTTTTTCTATTTTGGAAGCCATTGAAACATATAGAGACGTTCTTAGTTGAGCGTAGATGCTCATTCTACAACCCAGCATGATGGGGATGTGTAAGTATGTCCCTGTTCAACATGGAATTGACACTTGGTTTTCTTAAAATAAAAATATGCTATTTTTCAAATAGAAAAGCAACGTTGGCTATGAATAAAAAGAAAAAACTAATATGATATACACATTTAGTTAGTTGTCCATATAATGTAATATAATTTCATGTAAAGAAATTACAAGTAGAAAAAATATGTGATTAAATCTTATACTTTTCAAAAATATTTCAACATGGGATTTCAAGAAACTATTTGGATCTATGTTAACTAATTTATGTAGATATCAACTTCACACACACACACACACACAAAGAAAATATTTTAATGTGTCCTAATAAAATGTCTCAATGCACATCTTATGTAAAATATTTTGATATGAACTATGTATATATCATATAAAGCTATTGAAAAAAATAAGTTTTTATGGTTAAAATGATTGAAGTGGTATGAGTATTTTACTGTTTAGTCCTTTTTGAGGCCTGTGTTTTTTTATCGACATACAACAAAGATTTTTTGGAGTTAAAATTTTAAGTTATACTCTATATAGTATTAAAAAATACAATTTAAACAAAGAAAAATTACGCATTATATTTTTCACTTTAAAATAAGTTTGCACCTGAAGAAATTTGATCCTTCTCGGCTCATGCTAGATCCAAAGTTAGATGGATCTAGGATGGTAGATAGGATACTGACAATGGTGAGGCTTTGTATTCGAGTAAGCTTAAATTTTCCTTAGTTTGTAACAAGGAGGAGGGTTGAGTTTGTTTATATTTTGGAAAGCCGATGTTTGATCGTAATGAAGATTGAAGCAATCTATATTATAAAATTGGATGAGTTATTAAATTTTTATGAGCCATTTAAACCGAGCAGCTTGGAAATAATCCAAATCTGAAGACAAATTTTAGTGTGATTGTACTTGCATTGACAATCAAACTCTATTGCATCTTTATTTTGTAGAAGGATTCATCTTAAGGGGATAAAAAGGTCATAGGCCAACTATTTATGAATCATTTGGCACAAAGCAAGTTCTAGGGACATGAAGAAGCCTTGTATGGTAAACACTTGTAGTGAATACCCAAAACTTGGACATGCATTATTGCTAGGCCTACATGGATGCTAATGACCACCAATGGCGAGGAGTCCTCATGAAGAACATGAAAGGGAAGATCCAAAGGTTAGTATTGCTTGGCTAGAGTGAAGCATTGATGAAATAATAGAGATGGTAACACAATTTTTGGTATTAGAGGGTAGGGAAGCACACTCGATAGAAACTGAGGATGGAGAACACAAGGATAGCTTAGAAGGTTCCAAAGGCAAGACACCTAGAAACTTAGGTAATGAAAACATTTTTTGTTCATCTTCCAGTGTTCCATTCAAAGTTGAAGGGAAGATTTATATACTAATGCTGGATGGTCAAGTTAATGTTGAAGTTTTGAATAGTTGGATTAAACAAATGAAAATGTATTTTGGCCTTTATGAAGTCCAAGAAGCATAATGTATTTATTTTTATTGTTTCAAGATGTTTGGAGATGTTGTGCAGTGGTGGGAGAGTTATATGGATGCACTGAGAATATGGAAGAAGCCCATGATTAGAAAATGGGAGGATTTCAAGGTATTGTTGAAGTCACAATTTTATCTCATAGTCAATGAAGAGGAGAAAATCATGAAGTGACCTAGTGCCTTTGGAAAGAACAAGGACAAGGAGTGTAATAATACACTTTTTAGCTTAGAAGGTGATGGGTTGTGTTATATTCTTTCCATAACTAGCCCACATAGTTAACCCGAGGGTTAGAAGGGGGGAGGATCCCCCCCCCTTTGTTGCACCAATTGCATAGCGGGGGGAGTCACAGGGGGTTTGAGGGGTGCAGGTAACCCCACTCTATGGGGTCTGGGGCAGCGCCCTGGAAAATTTTGGTTTTGGAACCAATTTAGGTTGGGCGGACCTACCTATGGCTTTGTGCATGATTTTCACACATGGTTTTGGACGTGATGGTTTTCGGTCCATCGTTTTGGACGCGGTGGTTTTCGGTCCATGGTATTGGATGCTTCGACATGTATAAATATATATTGTAACATTGAAAGGAACATAATGAAAAATCGAGCTGGTAGTCCCAGTTTTGGGATCCAGGGGAAAATCTCTGTGTATATGTGTTTTATGTGCGATGCTCTCGCATTGTTTATTTTCTGTGTTTTAGAATTCATATGCAGGTAATTTCTGTATGGAGTTAAAACCTACATTTGGTATCAGAGTTGTTTTGGTTTCAAGGGGACACCTTTGTTGCTGAGGGGCTTCACTCGGGCCTGTGGTAGACCCTGTTCAGTAGGAGATCTGCCGGATTGATTCTGGTGGTGAAAGAAGATGACGAGCAGTGGAAAGATAGAGATCAAGAAATTTAATGGCCAGAGTTTTGAGTTATGGAAATTCAAGATGGAGGATCTATTGGTGGATAAAGTTTAGTGGATCGCGGTATATTCGGGTACTAAACCAACGAGAGTGTCTGATGAAGAATGGAAGAAGTTCGATCGAAAGGCTAAGAGAACAACACGATTGTGTGTCTTGGATTCAGTATTGTTGAATGTATCAGGGGAAGCTACGACGAAGACTTTGTGGGACAAGTTAGGGACTTTGTACCAATCTAAGTCTCTGGTGAATAAATTGTTCCTACAGAAAAAGCTATATAACCTGAGGATGAAATATGGAGACTCGGTGATAGAACATCTAAACACATTTAATAGTGTGGTAAGTCAGTTATTGTCTTTTGATATTAAAATTTCAGATGAAGATAAGTGCATCAATTTGTTGTATTCTCTACTAGATTTGTGGGATAGTCTGGTTATTGCAATAGGTAGCAATGCAACTGCCTTGCAGTTTGATGAAATAGTCTCATCCTTGCTAATGGAGGAGATGAACGGAAAAATATGGAAAGCCAGAATGGTGATGCCTTGTCTGTATGAGGACGGTCCCAGAAAAGAAACAAAAATAAGTTATCGAGTGGGAGATCTAAATCTAGAGGTAGATCTAAATCGCCAAGAAAACCTGTAAAGGTGGTGTGTTGGAAATGCGGAAAGGAAGGGAACTACAAAAGGGACTGTAAATCTAAAGCTCCTGATAAAGGAAAGGGATCTAATGATGTTCCTTTTGCAGAGGCGAAAACCACCTCAGATGAAGGTGGGAATGTGTACTTGGCTTCTTTAAGTACACATGTAGACCACGAGGCATGGTTGATTGACTCAGGTGCATCCTTTCACTTCACTCCCCATAGAGAGTGGTTCTGCGAGTATGAGAAATATGATGGTGGTGATGTCTTCTTGGGGGATGACAGGAAGGCTAGAATCGTTGGTCGTAGAGAAGTAAAGTTGAAGTTGCAAGGTGGAAGGGTTAGAACACTTCAGGGTGTTTTGCATATTCCTGCATTAGCCAGAAATCTAATTTTTGTAAGCAAGCTGGATGATGTAGGTGTAAAAAAAATGTTTGAGAATAATACCTGCAAGTTGGTTCGAGGGGCATTGGTATTTATTCGTGGAGTTCGAATTGGAACTCTATACAAGCTGCAAGGTATCACTGTTATTGATGGGTGCAACAGTTCCATGGTTCCTAAAAGTGGAGAATAAAATCTAGTGGTCTCTAGAGAGAAGACCATATTGTGGAATCAAGGGCTTGGACATATTGGAGAGAAGAGCCATCGAATACTTCATGGTAAAGGTATGGTAGAAGGTATGAGTAATAGCTCTATGGATTTTGATTTCTGTAAAAATTGTGTATATGGGAAGTAGAATCGGGTGAGTTTCCCCTCTAGTTGTAAGAGGGAAAAACATATATTAGAGCTTGTGCACGGTGATGTGTTTGGACCTGTGAAGGTTCCATCACTAGGTAAGTCTGTGTACTATGTATCACTTATAGATGACTTCTCAAGGAATACATGGATATATTTCCTTAAGAAGAAATTTGAAGTCTTTGACAAGTTTAAAGAATTTAAGGGTCTGGTGGAAAACCAGACAAAGAAGAAGATAAAGGTGTTGAGGACAAATAATGGTGGAGAGTTTTGCAGTAAGGAATCTGAAGAATTTTGTAAGAAGTGTGGCATAGCATGACAGAAGACTACTCCATACACACCTAAGAAAAATGGAGTTGCAGAAAGAATGAACAAGATGTTGATGGAAAGGGCAAGAAGCATGCCTAGCGGTGCTGGGTTAGGATGGGAATTCTGGGCAGAGGCGGTGGAGACAACATGTTACCTGGTCAACAGATCACCTTCATCAGCGTTGGGGGATAAGACTCCACAAGAGGTATGGCCTAGTAAGAAACCCTCTCTTTCACATCTGAGAGTATTTGGATGTGATGCATATGTACATGTTCCAAAGGAGAAACGAACCAAGTTGGATAGTAAATTTGAAAAGTGCATCTTTATTCGGTATAAGGATGGTTTAAAGGATTATAAGCTTTGGAATCCAGTAACAAGGAAGGTTGTGTACAGCTGAGATGTGGTGTTCAGAGAGGTGAAATATGTTATTAAACATGAAGTCCAACCAAAGGAACCTGAGAAGATAGACTTTGAGCTAAAGGAGGAAGAATCAGAGTCTACAATAGAGGAGGAATCAGAGGATGAAGAGCCACAAACTCTGGGTGTGAGAAGATCAGTTCGAGAAAGAAGGCTTCCAGAAAGGTATAGTCCATCTGATTTCTGTTCAAAATTATCTTTGTCTTTTACTGATGATGATCCCAGAACTGTGAAGGAAGCAGTGGATTCAGAGGATGGAAAACTCTGGAAATAGGCCATGGTTGATGAAATGGCATCTTTGCACAAAAATGAGGCTTGGGATCTGGTGGAGTTGCCGGCTGGAAGGAAACCCATTGGCAACAAATGGGTGTTCAAGAAGAAGACAAATGCAGAAGGCAAGGTGGAGAAATACAAAGCTTGGTTGGTAGCAAAAGGTTATTCCCAAGTGCCGGGAATTGATTTTGGTGATATTTTTTCTCTCGTTGCCAAGGTAACTTCTATTAGATTACTTTTATCTGTTGCTGCTGCTTTTGATTTTGAGGTAGAACAGATGGATGTGAAGACAACATTTCTTCACGGGGATTTGGAAGAGGAAATCTACATGAAGCAACCTGAAGGCTTTGCGGTGAAGGGTAAGAAAGAACTAGTATGCAAGTTAAAGAAGTCTCGGTATGGGTTAAAACAGTCACCAAGGATGTGGTATCAGAAATTTGATACATTTATACGGGGACTTGGCTTCACCAGAAGCAAAGCAGATCATTGTGTGTATTTTAAATTAATTGGTGGCCGTGTTATTTATCTGGTTTGTATGTGGATGATATGTTGTTGGTTGGAAATGACAAAGAAATTATCCAGGATTTGAAGACCCAATTGTCCTCCAAATTCGACATGAAAGATCTCGGTGCTACAAACTATATTTTGGGCATGGAAATTAAAAGAGATCGGGCAAAGAGGAAGCTCTGGTTAAACCAGAGGAAGTATGTCGAGACAATATTGCAGAGGTTTAATATGCAGGATAGTAAACCGGTTAAGGTTCCTATTCCTATAGGTGTGAGGTTATCTACTGAACAGTGTCCCAAGACACAAGAAGAGGAAGAGGACATGTCCCATGTTCCATATGCAAGTGCAGTCGGTAGCTTGATGTATGCCATGGTCTGTACTAGACCAGACATCGCACATGCAGTGGGAGTATTGAGCAGGTTTATGTCAAAACCAGAGAAGGAGCACTGGACAGGAGTGAAGCAGGTTTTCAGGTATTTGCGTGGCACTAGTGATTATGGTTTGTGCTACCAAGGAAGACCAGGATTAGACAGAGT
>APFE031356569.1:0-14061 GCA_000404065.3 Pinus taeda | reverse complement strand
ATCTCCTTTACATTACACAAATGAATGATTCTTTGATGATTCAAATGACAAAACCTCCTTTCTATATATAGGAGTCTAAGGAGTCACAATATAACTCAGCCGACCTAACAATAATAATATAAAGACACACAAATAACAATAGAGGGGTTCTATGGGGCACAGTAATAACAATATGGGGACAATAGGGGCACAACAATATTAATAAGGGATACAACTACAATAGTAATGGGGTAATCACTAGTATTATAAGGACCTAACATATATCAAGGCATATACTCAGATAACCGCATAGATAGAGAAATTATTAAAGAAAGACGTGATGTTTTGCTGGGATGAAGACTGCCAGCGTAGTTTGGATGTCTTGAAAGAAAATATGGTGATAACACCTATTTTGGTGTTTCTGGACTAGAAGAAATAATTCTGTGTGAATGTAGATGCATCTTGCATTGTGCTTGGAGCGGTATTAACACAAGAAGGCGAAGGAGAGATTGATCATCCGATAGCCTTCACGAGAAGAAAGTTATCCAAAGTTGAAAAGAATTACTTCACTACAGAACGCAAAGGGTCGGTGATGGTCTACATGTTGCAGAAGTTTAGGCATTATTTTTTGGGTGGATACTTTAAAATGTATACAGATCACTTTGCTCTAAAGTACGTGGTCAATAAGCCTATATTTGGGGGAAGATATGACGATGGTTACTGTTGTTTCAAGAATATGACTTTGAAGTAATTGTGAAGCCTAGAAGGTTAAATGTAGGACCGGACCATCTGTCTATGATTGAAATAGATGAAGAGCCAAATAGTTTGGAGGAAGGACTACCTGATGCACAATTCTTTGCAGTGCACATGACAGACGATCATTTTTCTGATATCATTTAGTTTTTAACCACATGAAAAACTCCAGAAGGCTATTCTATGCAGCAAAAGAAGGAGTTAGTAGTCTACGCTATGGATTTTTTTAGTGATTGTGGGTCACTTGTATAATATGGGAACATATGAGATACTACGAAGGTATGTTCTAGAGTTTGAACACGCTAGTATCCCTGCGAAAGAGGATAGAGGAGTGGCAGGAGGTCACTATGCAGGAAAAGAGACTGCACAAAAGATTTTGTGCACTAGGTTATGGTGGCCAACATTACACAAGGATTCTAAGGCATACTACAAGGCATGCGATGTTTTCCAAAGGATGGGGAAGCCTTCATGAAGGGATGGATTGCCTTTAAATCCTCAAGTTTCGTTGCAGGTATTTGATAAATGGGCCATTGAAGTTATAGGTCAAATATAACGACCAGGTAAGAAGACGGGCATGCGGTATATCATTACTGCAACTGAGTAATTAACCATATGGATAGAACTAAAACTAGTAAAACATTGTACATCTAAAACTACTGCAAAGTTTTTATTTGAATATGCCTTAACGTAGTTTGGATGCCCTAAGATATTGATGAGTGATAGGGGTACACATTTCATGAGTGAAATGATCAGCGCGATGCTCGAAGAATTCAAGTTGTATCATCAGAAGAGCATGCCCTATCACCCACATGTGAATGGATTTTTTTTTTTAGAGAATGCATTGACGAAGGTCTACAACGCGTAGAGGAATGACTAGGATATACATGTCCCAATAGTGCTACGGGCATATCAGACGACATGGAAAATATTGAAAGCCAAACACCGTTCAGTTTGGTCTATGGAATTGAGGTAGTAATGCCTATGGAGTATATTGTGCCAATTTTACGTATTGCATCTTTTACAGAGATGGCGGATCACGAGACCTTGGAGGAGCTGCTCATGCAGATCATAGAGTTAAAAGAAGATGACTTTATTGCAGTATTTCACTAGCAAGTGCAAAAGGAATGTGAGAAAGCATGTCAAAATAGGCATATTAAGCTGCACACTTTTAAGATAGATGATTTAGTGTTGATATATGATAGTAAGTTCACCAAATTTCCAAGGAAATTTCAAATGCATTGGTTAGGGCCATATGTTGTTAAGGAGACCACGGATGGTGGTGTAGTTTAGCTTGTGAAGATGAATGGGGAACCAATCCCTGGAAAAGTGAATGGAAGTAGGTTGAAGTTGTACATAGGGGATCATGCCCCTATGTAATGAGTATATGATAGTAGGATAGTCTTAGTAATCTAGGAAACTGCAAGGGATTGCGGGACTATAAACTACTCTTCCCGACAGGAGTGCGATAGGGGCAGCTGCGCGGGATGAGCTACGCCATGGCGAATGGTGTCACATAGATGGGTCAAAAAGTAGCCATTGGAGTTACTATTCATGATTTAATGACAAAAATTCTATTAAGAGGAGTGGGTAGGTACCATTTATGGTGGAAATCTTTGAAGATCTGCCACCAAAGACACATTTATGCTCAGATATTGGAGGGAATGGTCGGATTTGAATTCAAAACCTGTTATAAATTGAGCATGTTGGTCTGCCGATGAACACTTTGTATTCTAAGAATTGTGTCTGAGCCCTCTTATTGTCACTGTATGAATCATAAGGTTTGGGAGGACTTGATTTTCAGTCCAGTATTTTCAACATTGCCTGAAATTAACCAGAGAACTATTGGAAAGCAAATGAATGCCACGAGCCCTGCAGAAGCTCTAAGATCTGAAGCTTCTCTATATAACGTTATGACTGCTAAGATATCAAGTATGGAAGCTACGACGACTATTCCTATGGCGTTGAGGTCGCCTAGTGTTTTGGGAAGTTTTAGTGTCTATGGATAAATGCCTAAACCCCTAAACTAGTAGCTAAGTCTAGAAAAACAATGCAAAGCATTCTCTACCTTTTCTATAACCATTGGATTAAATAAGACAGTAAAGAAGCCTACCTGAAGCTTTCACTTACTCCTTATCTCCCTTGACCAATTCTGTCACTCCTTTCCATACTTAATTCGCTTGGAAAGTACCTACACACAGAAAGAAGACAAAAACCGATCAAAGAATATGATAATGATCTATTGATTAAACATAAAATGGAATCAAGTGCATAATACACATATGAAAGCATCAATAAACAATACAAAAATATGGAAAAGTATTTGAACACTTTATTAGTAAAAGGAAGAGTTACAACCCAATCTGCTTGATTTATTTCCACTCCTCCTGTTCAATCCCATCCTCTCCTTATAACAAGAAAGACATTTTTACATCATTGCAATACTTGAAACTAACTCAAGTATCATATTAACAACATCTCCCTATAATTCAATGATTTCCGACCCCGGATCACTTAGATGAGTGGTCTTTTTATATGTGAATGAAGGAAGTTATGCCATAAATGGTGACAATGAATTCCCTTCCAAAATTAGGATTTAGTTCCAAGGAGGAAGGGATAAAGGGATTGATATTCCTTAACTTCCTCTCTCATCCAATTTCAAGCCCAAAGGAGTGGATAGCCTTGGGGAACCTCCAGAAGCATCCTATGGATAAGAATATTCCAAAACCCAATGCATATTTTGCTCAAATTTTCCTAGCGTAGGCCAAAGAGGGATTAAGTGCGCTGCAATGCACCCTGGCAGTGTGCTGGGCTGCACTGCAGTGTACCTTGATAAAGGCCTGGCTACGCTGATTTTCTTAGAGGTAGTTTTTGAATGATTTCAATCCTAGAATATCTTGGGAAGGAGGCATTCTGATGGTTGACTTCATTAGGGCATGTGAAAATTGAATTAGGGTTTGATGGGCCCTAATAGTACTGATCTGTAAGTTGGGGTTGATGTGCCCAAATGGATCTGTAACAATTTCTCCCTAAAGTATGAAGTCATAAATATGTATGTCGAGTGAAATACTTTACTATGTGGAGAGAAGGTTTCGAAGTGGAAGGTGACCTGCATCAATTACAATACATATATCATGGTAATTTGACTTTTTCTCATGAAATTGCTGAGGGAAGGCATACCCATGCTCAACTTATAAACTTTCATTACATGTATAGATAGAGTCATTTACAGATATAGACCCATGAATGGATGACCATGAATGTAAGGCCATTGTACATTTGATTTATTACTCTTGAAAATATCGCGACCAGGATGGATGAAACTAGATTCGGGGTCTTCAATCTCATTCAATCTTTCACTCAAGTACAAGTCCAACCATGTGAATAGATGATCTAAAGTCGAACATAGGAAGACATCATCTGATTACCAGCTGATGATGTAAGCTCTTCACTGATGTGAGAGGAATGAATGATAATCATAATGACCCTCAAGGTACTATAGTACATTTCGCATGGTGTGAATAAATGATTTGATGTCGAACACCATACAAAGTCTTTCGGTCGAAGGCCAGTGATGTCAACCTATTGGCAGAAGTGAGAAACCTGCCATTGATGTATCCAAGTCTCAAGGTACTGAAGGGGTGTTTCTAAGTCAACTTCTTGGATAATGTGCTGATGTCGACAAGAAGCGACTCATCGCAGGAGGGCCTTTATGTATCCAACATCAACGACATGAAATGAGGTAAATGATTTTGGAGGTGGAAATTGATTGACGACCGAAGGTTCAGGAATGTTGGTGATGAAAATGAAGTTTACGGTATTGCAAAGGATGAAGTTTGAACTGAATGACTTCTCTTGAACATGTCGGCGACACTAAAATGAATTGTTAGAATTGACCCAAACCAAAGTAATGGATGGTATGATAGACCAATGGTGTGATAACCATCAAACTGAATGACCCAACCCACATAGTCATGGTGATGAGGTGAAAGTATCATGTTCAAGAGCAACTTGCTACCATAAAGTGTTCTCCCCTTTTTCCCATTTTCCCCTGTAATTGTTGACCAGTACCTCTTTATTTTTATCAATCCCGAGGAGGATAACATATGCTTGTTGTATAATTCCACCCTTCAGGTGAATCCATCACTATTTTATGGTTTAATGATTCTAGAGAAGGTGAAACTTGGTCTTGTCTAGATGGACAGGTTTGTCACCATTTGATGTTTTTAACGAGTTTAACAACAAAGATAACTTGGTCCTTTTCATTTTTAGAGAGTTTGAAAAGGGATGAAAAGGAAACTCCACAAGTTCTTTTTCATAAATTAATCTCTCAAGCCCAAAAAAGTGTAAAATAATACAAGATAGATAACATTTCCAATCCGTTAACAAGCTAGAAAGGACAAGCGCTTGGCAATCTTTTCATATTTAGAGAGTCTGAAAAGAGTTTAAAGAGGACTCCAATTTGAAGAACGAGTTGTGTCTAGGATAGAAACTAGTTCTGGTGATGTTGGAACTTCTAAAAACATGTTGATTTATGTGAAGAGGCTGGCTAATAAGACCACTCATTGAAAATGTTCCTCAAAGAGGGTAAAACAACCAAGTGAAAGCGTATGATCAGCCAAAGGGATGGTGGCAATGGGATGAAAAAAACCAAGGCTCATTTGGTCAAAGAGGTTGATAGAATGGAAATCACGAGGGTTAAAATGGAAATGTGTTCATTTTTAGACAAGCTTGAACCATAGGGAACTATGCTTGGATTCAGTTTCATGTTTACACAAGCTTGAAATGAAAAAACTATGCTTGGATTCAGTTTCATTTTTACACAAGCTTAAAACGAAGAACTATGCTTGAATTAAGTTTCATTTTACACAAGCTTAAAATAAAAAACTATGCTTGAGATTGGTTTACATGCCCCCAACATGATGAAAGGGAGAATCTCCTATAACCAGATGGAAGTTGTTGTGGTGAAGTAGGACGGTTATCCAACACTTTTTTGGCTTTGTAGAAATAGGGACAAAGGTGAATGGGTTGATTCCCTTGACATAACCTACAGGGAAACTTAACTTTACCACTAGGTACATGCCCCCCAAGCTACATTACATCAACCTAAGTAGACTAATCATGGCTATAAGGTGGATGGAATGAAGGTTCGTTTATGAGATTTTACGAGATCTAATCAAAGACTCGACTTGGAACTTGGGACCTTATTCCATTTTTTAATGATCTTGACACAAGACAAGGAACTTTGATTAGATTCCTTGTTTCATTTTTTAACAATCTTGAAACAAGACAAGGAACTATGCTCATACTCCTTGTTTCATTTTTTAACAAGGTTGACACAAGACCAGGAACTATCCTCATATTCCTTGTTTCATTTGTTAATGAGGATGACACAAGACAAGGAACTATCCTCATGGGCCTGTTTCATTTTTTAATGAGGTTGACATGGTAAAAGAACTATCCTCATACTTCGATCACAACCCATAGGAGGTCATGAAGGAGAGATTTGGTTCCAATGCCCCCAGTACATGATGTACAACATCACTGAATTGATCGTCAGTTGATGTAGGTATGGAATGGGTTGCCACATAATTAACCCATGGTAGGGATGATACCATTGGTACAAAAGGACCATTTAGGGAAGATGGTTAACTAGAAGCCATATTTGGACCAAGAAATGAAAGCTGGTCAACAGTGACAATTCTGCCTTCATGCGGGAAACAAATCACTCGAAAGAGTGTTGAAACAATAGCTCCCATGTTGTAAACATAGTCGCGCCCAAGAAGTAAATTATAATCTAAAGGGCTTGGGACTACCATCATGTTTAGATAAATGATTTTTCCTCCCAAAGTAATGGGTAACTGAGGGAGGATCCCTAATGGTTGACTAGTTCCTCTATTAAAAGCCAACAGATTTTGGGTAATAGGCACAAGTGGCAGCAAACCGAGCGCTTGGCAAGCAGTTGAGGAAATGATACTCACTGATGCACCTTGATATATAATAGTGCCAGATACAATCATATTACAAACTTGTACTATGATTTGGAAAGGCACATAAGAAGGAAGGCAAAATCTTGCCAGTCGATTCCAATCAAAGGAAGTGACTAGACTACTTGGAGGGGGTACCGTAGAAACGGGAGAATTAACCCCTTGAGTTATGAGAACTAGAGTATTTTCCTCCTGTCTTGATGGAATAAGAGGACTACCACCAAGCTCATTAGAATTTTAAGAAACAAAAAGAACTTGAGTGGTATCATATTCACTCTCTTCGGGAAAGGTAAGATTAGCTGAAGGTGAAATCGGTTCAACTGTTACCTCAATCTATTGATTTGGGTTGGGTATAGACTCATAGGATTCACTTTCAGAGAGAGTTGGTTTGACCGATGGTTGATTTTGGTCAGTCAATTCATCAACTAGAGAAGGATTTAGGGAGATTTTCATGTAACCAGATGAAAGTCATTGCGGTGAAGCAGGACAGTTATCCAACACTTTTTTGGCTTCATCCAGATAGGGACAAAGGTGAATGAGGTGATGCCCTTCACATAACCTATTGGGAAACTTAACTTTACCCTTATTTCCTTGAAATTTACTACCATTAGTTGATGGTTTGTCACCAACATGATCTCGAGAAGTTGATGACACGGGATGTTGTGAATGAGAATACCATTCTTCTAAGATCTGAGGAATATCTGGACAATTTCGATGAAGACGGTCTATCACACAAAGTTTACATGGATATCGAACTTTGTGAGGCTTGATGGATGGTTTCTCATTAGATGTTACATTCAAAACAATGGTTGCTTGATTCCCCTCTACTGAATTTACTTCTTCTTCTTCTTCTTCTTCCCTTCCTTCCTTTTCTTAGCCACTTGGTTACTAGTACCAATACTTTCACCAGGCGAAGAGGAAGAAGGGGAGGAAGAAACAACTGAGGAAGAAGGCAAAGGATCAACTTTAGGATCAACTGGAGGTTGATTTTTTCTAGTTGGAGGCGTTATCGATTGCGGAGAAATCATGAAATTTTGAACCAAGGAGGTTGAAAACAACCATACTAGCAAACCAATGGCAAGTCCCGGTAGGGATAATGTACCATGTAAGGAGCACCAATATTTTTGAAAGAAGGAGAAGGACTAGGATTCCCATCAAAAGGAATTCCTTGATTGGTGGACTCCAAATTTGTCACCATATGTTTCAACCTAAGATAAAATAAGGAGTGAGCATGGAGGATGTTCTCCACGGTCAATTAATTTTCAAAGTAACAAAACAAAACAAAAGAGGGATAATCTAGGAAAAAGGTTTACCAAGCAACTATGAACTACAGAATACCTCTCAGTGAACCAAGAAGTATGGGCAGGCAATCTCCCAAAATGCTATGTTCGTTGTATCACGATTTACAAGGTGGCCGACTCGGTTACTTAAGGATGGATAACAACCTAGATTTGTCCTGCCATATATACCCGAAGGTACATGGAGGCCCAATCGCTATAAGCGTTGTCTAATGCAAAACTTCATAGTGAGAGCATTCCCATATACTTTACATACTGTAACACCACCCTATATACCCAAAGGTATGTGGACGAGCTATGATATAATCACATATCAGGAAAACTAGTGTCCATTCAGAGCTGCTAGTCCCACTAAGATGGGTAGCTATCTTAGAAACGAACAAACTAAAGTCACTTGTGTTTTCCTTTATGTGAAATAGATGAGAGAGAAGCAGAGAGTACCAACCTCAGTGTTTCGCTTGGCTCCTTGCTTGTTCCCTCTCCCCTTTAACATATCTTTTCCACTCCTTCCTCGCTTGTCCTGGTTCAAAGAACACTTGTAGAGTCAAAGTAGCATAATCCCATCAAAGAATAGAGATCTACAATCATAAAAAATATAGGATAAGATATATATTGACCATACAAATGCATATATCAATTCAATATTCAAAGACATACAAGAATATGGAGGGAAACTCAAATAGTTTTATTGATAGAAGTGATATAAGAGAGGATTACAACCCATTGATCTAACCCATTGCCATCCTCCCAGCATGAAATCCCTTCTTCACCTCATGAAAAGCTATATCACCCAACACTATGATGTTCCATGAAGAAACCAACAACACTTCCTTACAAGATGCAAAATTCCAGCCTCTAGATCTCTAGGATGAGGGATCCATATATAGATGTTTGCAGGTGGGTGAGTCAGCTTTTGGGTTTTTGATTAGTGTCATTTCTCTGATAGTTCTCAATTCCACTTGGAGATTTCATGATCTCTTACTCATCCCTGGGTGAATTTAGAGAGGCAAGTGTCACAGGAGAAGTTTCTGGAAGATTCCATGATCATCCACCTTGCAACCTGTCTCTGCCATTTGTCTACTCTCGCCCATCACACCTCATAGAAGGGATTTTCAGTATGCATCATACCCCCCATGTGCATTAGGTGAGATGCGTCACACTTTGACCATGGAGTAGGTGAGATGGTCTAGTTTTGACCAGTTCTGAGTAGTTTCTCATGGAGAACCTCTGGGAGACGATGTAATCAACTGACCTTGTTCCTTTAGGGTATGAAACAACACTTTTAGGGACTTAGAAGCCCTTGGCTTATGGACATATAATATTTTGGTTACAGTGCCCAAATATGTATATAACACACTCAGGATGTATTACAGACAAGTTAGTGACAATTGCTTTGTTTTACGACACCGAAACACGTCTCTAGCCTAGACCTCTAAATGTTTTTCATTAGGCGACAATGCTCCATTAGGTAAATTCAGATAAATTTTAAGTTGAATTTCTTTAGAATTTCCCTTTCAAGGTTCACCACGTGATGTATTTTTGTAATTCCTAAAATGAAACTAATATGATAAGCATTCTTTCCATTCAATTTAACAATGAAAACCCTTAGCTAGTATGGATAGAGCAATCAGATTTTTGACAAAGAGCAAAGAGCACATCTAATGCAATTTCCCTAGCTATTCCTTTCAAGCATTCACAAAGTTTTTAAGTGCAACATGCATGTATTTATTTTCGATTTCTTTTAATGTGAATGAACAAAAAGGAAAACTAATGCACAATTGATCAAAAAACTCTTTTCATAAAAATGATTATTTTGCGACAATTTCTTTTCAAGGAAAGGAAGACTTTATGACACTTTCATTTTCAAAGAAATGAGGAATTATGACACTTTCAATGAAAATAATAATCATATGCACACATCAACCAATCGATCTTTCATGAATGAATACTTTACGACAATTCAATTTTCGAAGGAAAAGACAATTTTACAGCACTTTCTTTCAACAAAGATCAATCGACCAAAATACTAACTTTCGACTATAGATTGAAAATGACAAAGTAAATACATAAGAAACGTTTATCAATCCTAGTCTAAGTAGGGCCAGCTAAGGAGATGAAAAACGATTTTCAAAGACAAGACATAATTGACATTCAACAAATCATCCCAAACGGGAGAAAATTGTCAAAAAACTTCAGCTCCTAGATGGGAAACTGACCCTCAAGGGATCAACACAGGCTGTGGCGAGAGACAGTGCACTTCAATGCACTAGTTCTATGTGGGAAGTTCATTGCAGCACATTGTGTCCTTCACTAGGTTGCGCTGGTGACAATAAGCCATTTTTTAAGGCAATTTGACATCGTTTTGACTCAATTGTCAATGAAATAAAATTGAAATTCAATCAATGACCACAAGTACAATATGTAAAAATATCTTAAGAGGCTAATAAGCTACTAAGAGGGATAATCAATTCCTAGTATGGTCACCAATTTGTTTTGGGATTTTTTAGTGTCTATGGATAAACGCCTAAACCCCTAGACACATAGCTAAGTCTAGAACAACAATGCGAAGCATTCTCTACTTTTTCTATAACCAATGAATTAAATAAGATAGTAAAGAAGCCTACCTAAAGCTTTCACTTACTCCTTATCTCCCTTGATTAATTTTTTCTCTCCTTTCCATACTTAATCCGTTTGAAAAGTACCCGCACACAGACAAAAGACAAAAATCGATCAAAGCATATGATAATGATCTATTCATTAAACATATAATGGAATCAAGTGCATAATACACATATGAAAGCATCAATAAACAATAGAAACATATGGAAAAATCTTTGAACACTTTATTAGTAAAAGGAAGAGTTACAACCCAGTTTGCTTGATTCAGTACCACTCCTCTCATTCAGTGCCACTCCTCTCGTTCAATCCCATCCTCTCCTTATAAAAAGCAAGACATTTTTAAATCATTACAATACTTGAAACCAACTCAAGTCTCATACTTAAAACATCTCCCTCTAATTCAATGATTTCTAGCCCCTGATCACTTAGATGAGTGGCGTTTTTATAGGTTAATGAGGGAAGTTATTCCATAAATAGTGACAATGAATGCCCTCCCAAACTTAGGATTTAGTTCCATGGAGGAAGGGATAAAGGGATTGATGTTCCTTTACTTCCTCCCCCATCCAATTTCGAGCCCAAAGGAGTGGACAGGCTTGGGAAACTTCCAGAAGCATCCCATGGATAAGAATATTCCAAACCCCAATGCATATTTTGCTCAAATTTTCCCAACACAGGCCAAAGAGGGCTCAAGTGCGCTGTAATGCACCTTGGTAGTGTACTGGGCTACACTGCAGTGCACCCTGATAAAGGCCTACCTGTGATGATCTTCTTAGAGGTAGCTTTTGGATGATTTCAATCATGGAATCTCTTAGGAAGGAGGCATTCTGATGGTTGATTTCATTAAGGCATGTAACAACTGAATTAGGGTTTGATGAGCCCTAATAGTACTGATCTATAAGTCAGGGTTGATGTGCCAAAATGGATCTATAACACCTAGGCCAAAGAAATTGGCTACCAAGGAGAAGCAGAAGAAACCTATGCCAGTGAGACAATTGTCGAGGAAGAATCCAAATGTTTGGCAGAAGGAGAAGAAGGGTAAGCAACCAAAAAAAATTGTGGACTTGAAGGAAGAGGAATTTCGAGTGGATGAATTCGATGCTGAAGAGCTTGATCATATCATACATCTCCTAGAGTATATCCCTCCATGGAAATGGAAGGCCAAATTCATGAAAGACCCTAACTTAGGGAATTTTACAGTGCCGACACCCTTGTTACCAGAACAGATGGAATTTGAAGGAACAACCTTAGTGTGCATTCCAGTGCTAAATATGGAGGACTCAGATCTCACAGACCACAAGAGATTCCTGCATTTGGCTACTAGAAAGTATATGAAGCATATCTACTATGAAGAGACTGGAGTTATGTGGTTGGAAACCATGAAATGGGTCAAAGGTTTTGAACAGGCTGCGTTGTTGTGCATGCTTTTCATACCACATTTTAACATATCAATAATCAACACAGTGTGTGTGTGCCAGCTACTCATGTTGGCGCATGATGGTTGCATATGGTTGGGGGAACCCATCCAGATCATCGATATGCTTATTCATTGGATAAAAAAGCTTCCAAACAAGGGAGTGGACCCCGCCAAGAAGTTTGGAGGGAAAAGTGGAGAAAAGGAATTAGTAGATAAGATGAAGGTAGATTTTGGTATCGTAAAGAATTCGCGCAGATATTCTATCCACTCTATTAAGGACCAAGCGGTGTAGTTCTTTTCCAAAATACTTGCAAGAAAAATCATTAGGAAATGTCATGTAGACAAGGTTTCGACACCTGTAATCTCATTGGTTGCCTAGTGCACGAAGGGAGTACAATACAACTGGGCGAAGTATTTTTGCAAGGAGTTCCTCGCAAACTATCGTGAAGCTTAGGAGGAAAGAAAGAATTTCCATTATGTGTGGCTTCTACTATCAATAGTCTTAGTAGCATGAAAATTTTTAGAGGACAACCATTTTCCTTCGCAGGTGGAAGACTTACCAGAGGTAGTGATGTTCGCTTCACTGTGGGTGACAAAGGATCTGGAGAGGATCAAATAACAAAAAAACTCCTAGATATTGATGGAGATGGATCTTAGGATAGTCATCAATCAGTGGCCACAATTGTCCCTAACTTTGTACGAGAAACTAAAGGCCTTCACGAAGTTCAAGGCTGATTTCCACAACATATCTATTAGGGCACGAAAACACCCTATGCTTATATGGAACAAGATTCCATACTTAGTCTGTTGGGTCCCTATAATACTAGTGATTACTCCATTACTATGGTAGTTGTACCCCTTATTAATATTGTTGTGCCCCTATTGCACCCATATTGTTATTACTGTGCCCCATAGAATCCCTCTATTGTTATTTTTGTGGCTTTATATTATTATTATTAGGTCGGCTGGTTATATTGTGAAATCCTTTGGCTCCTTTATATAAGGGGGTTGTCATTGTATCATACAAGAATTGTTCATTTATGTAATGTAAGGGAGGTTGCCCCCTCGAATAGGCTGAATTCTAAGGCGTTGATCTATCTTTTCTATCTTTTCTTGAGTTGGTTTCATAACATTTGGTATCAAAGCTTTGGATTCTAGGGTTTCGCTGCTCCAAACAGGTCATCGTGGAATTTTCGCTATAACGTTTCTTCTGCAACGTTTCAGAAGTCGAAAACAAAACCCATTTGAGAAGACATCGCGCTGAATCTCTGGTCCGAAATTCAGAGCCTTTTGCGCTAAATTTTCTGAGATATGATCTGAGGAAGTTGGTCCTTTTGCAAAATCCTGAATTACATTCAAAACAAGTGACCTGGGGAAACTCGTCATAACTTTCTCTCTGAGCATCAGATTGAAATTTCATAAAAAGGTAAAAAAAGCATATGGACTGTAGTTTCTTGTATATATTTGTCAGAGGCAAAGGTCAAAATAGTGACACGTGGAACTTCATACAAGTTCGCTCTTCTGAAAAGGTCTATAATCAGGTCACTGTGGGAGATTTGGCATAACTCTTCATTGGAGAATCCAAGTGGGGTCAGACTGGTTGCGTTAGAAAGAGGACACAGAGGGCTACCATAGTTCGCAATTGCAGAACAGGATGTTCTGAAAGTACAGAGATACATTAGAGGAAATATCGAGCTCCTACAAAGAAAAAAAGTGTGTACATTTTTTTAAATTTTTGCTTAAGATTGGTTTGAAAATTTATTTTGAAGGAATTCAAAGGGCTAGTAGAGCATTATTATCGTTAACTAATGCCCTGAGGAAAGAAAATGCAAACACCTAGTAAGGAACCTGAAAGCTCTAGCATGACTCATGAAGAAGAGGAAGAAATGCTACATGATATATCAAAATTACAAGACCAAGTGCAAAAAAATGTCAGCCTCACAAAAGCTAACAGAAGCTAAGATAAATGGCATGGAATATAAGATAAAGGGCGTGGAAGCTAATATGGATGATT